>VUYV01000858.1:4629-20323 GCA_008711295.1 Anarhynchus alexandrinus | reverse complement strand
GTGGTTTGGTTTTTTTTTTTTTCCCTCAATTACCCCCTATTTTTACCCCCAAATCCTCCCGTTTTCTCTTCACGGAGCAGAAATTACAACTTCCATCCACTTGGTGTCAGCTCCGGCCCCGCCGTCCGTCCGTCCGTCCGTCCATCCCAAACCACTCCAAACCCATCAGCGTTGGCTCATGTGGGGGGAAGCGTTCCCCTCCTTGCAATTAAAGCCTTAATTCACCGGCGTTAACGATGGTCGTGAATATCCTATAGGATATAGGGGTATAGGTCCTATAATCCTATAGGATCCATAAGGGAGTGATCCAGCCCCTATTTTTCAGCTGGAAATCCCACCGGCTGCCGAATCGGCACCGGGAACTGAGCGCTTTTAGTGCTTTAAATCTGCCCGTGTCTCCTGTGCATCACCTCCCCGAAGTTAATTAAATCACCCCAATTAGTTCGGAAATGGCTTAAACTGGGGGGTGGATGGGGGTCTCCCAAAACGGAGCTGCTGCTCTTGGTTTAAATGTGTTTTTTGGGGTTTTTTTGCCCGGCATGTCAAAGCAGGATGAGCCGAGGGCTGCCAGGGCAGTTAGCTCTGGGGCATTTACCCCTGGGGTATTTACCCCTGGGGTATTTAGATCTGGGGTATTCAGCCCTGGGGTGTTTAGCTATGGGGCATTTAGCCCTGGGGCATTTATCGCTGGGGCATTTAGCTCTGGGGCATTTAGGGCTGGGGTATATAGCTCTGGGGTATTTAGCTCTGGGGTATTTAGCTCTGGGGCATTCAGCTCTAGGGCAGTTAGCCCCGGGGTATTTAGCTCTGGGGCATTTATCTCTGGGGTATTTATCTCTAGGGTATTTAGCCCTGGGGTATTTAGCACTGGGACATTTATCCCTGGGGCATTTAGCCCTGGGATATTTAGCTCCGGGGTATTTAGCTCTGGGGCATTTATCTCTGGGGTATTTATCTCTAGGGTATTTAGCCCTGGGGTATTTAGCACTGGGACATTTATCCCTGGGGCATTTAGCCCTGGGATATTTAGCTCCGGGGTATTTAGCTCTGGGGCATTTAGGGCTGGGGTATATAGCCCTGGGGTATTTAGCTCAGGGGCATTTAACTGTGGGGCATTTACCCCTGAGGTATTTAGCCCTCGAGTATTTAGCTCCGGGGCATTTAAGTCTGGGGCATTTACCCCCGGGGTATACAGCCCTGGGGCATTTAGACCTGGGGCATTTACCCCTGGGGTATTTAGTTCCAGGGTACTTAGCTCTGGGGTATTCAGCCCCGGGGCATTTATCTCTGGGGCATTTACCCCTGGGGTATTTATCTCTGGGGTATTTAGCTCTGGGACATTTAACTCTGGGGCATTTACGCATTTAAGGAGAGCTGGTGCTGCAGCGGGGCACTGGGCGCGGGCGCATCCCGCAGCGGGGCAGGAGTGCGGGGGGCATGCAGCGGGGCAGGAGCGCGGGTGCATCCCGCAGCGGGGCAGGAGCGCAGTGGGCATGCAGCATCACCGCACGTCCCCTCGGCGCGTTGGCCGCGGGGCGGTTTGGCCACCGGAGGGTCGGCACCGCGGCACTGACCACAGGTGCAGTTGGCACCAGTGCATTTGGCGTTGCTGCGGTTGGCACCAGCGCATTAAGCGTCGGTGCATTCGCGGCGCTGCATGTGGCGTCCGGTGTCCCCAGTGCTCCCAGTACCCGCCGAGAGAGAGGGGGCTCCGGCGGAGGTGGCAGCGGGGACCGACCCGCCCGGGAGCAGAAATACCTTCCCCGGTGCCATCTGAGCCCGGACACGTGTGGGGAACCGTCCCCAAGTGGTGGGACAAGAGCCTTCCCCGGGTGGCAGCGCTGGGGAGAGGGTGGCAATGGCAGGAGAGGGTGACAATGTCAGGGAGAGGGTGACAATGGCGGAGAAAGGATGGCAATGCCGGGGAGATGGTGACAATGCCAGGGAGAGGGTGGCAATGTCGGGAGAGGGTGGCAATGTCGGGAAAGGGTGACGATGTCGGGGAGAGGGTGACAATGCCAGGGAGAGGGTGGCAATGTCGGGAGAGGGTGACAATGCTGGGAGAGGGTGACAATGCTGGGGAGAGGATTAGAATGCTGGGGAGACGGTGACAATGCCAGCAAGAGGGTGGCAATGCCGGGGAGAGGGTGACAATGCCGGAGAGAGGGTGACAGTGCTGGGGACAAGTTGGCAATGCTGGGGACAGGCTGGCAATGCCAGGAGAGGGTGACAATGCCAGGGAGAGGGTGGCAACGCCGGAGAGAGGGTGACAATGCCGGGGAGAGGGTGACAGTGCTGGGGACAGGGTGGCAATGCTGGAGAGAGGGTCGCAATGCCAGGGATAGGGTGACAATGCTGGGAGAGGGTGACACTGTCAGGAGAGGGTGACAATGCTGGGACAGGCTGGCAATGCCGGGAGAGGGTGAAAATGCCAGGAGAGTGTGGCAACGCTGGAAGAGGGTGACAATGTCAGGAGAGGGTGACAATGCTGGGGACAAGGTGGCAATGCCGGGAGATGGTTGCAACACCGGCGGTGGTTGCGGCACTGAGGGAGCGTTGCGACTGCGGGCAGAGGGCTGTGACACCGGGCAGGGGGTGGTGACACCGGGTAGAGGGCTGTGACACCGGGCAGAGGGCTGTGACACCGGGCAGGGGGTGGTGACACCGGGCAGAGGGTGGCACCGCTGGACGCTGCACCGCTGCCCGCGGGGCCGTGGGGTCTCCACCACCGCCTGCTGTTCCCCGGCTGCGGACGGTGGGGTTACCCCAGCACCACCCCTCCTCCTCCTCCTCCTCCTCCCCCTCCCCTGCCCGGCGGTGTCCGGCCGCGGCTGCGGGAAACGCCGCGGGTCCAGCAGAGAGCAGTGGTAACACGTCGCCGTCCCGTTGCCTCTCCCTTCGCCCATCCCGCCCTTTCCAGCGCATTTTCGTTTCCCTGGAAAGCGAAAAGTGGGATTTGCCATAAATTGGGGGCTTAAAAAAATAAAAAGAAAACAAATAATAAAAATAATAATAAAAATAAAAATATGAATATAGATATAAATAAAAATAAAAAATAAATATAAATAAAAATAAAAATAAAAATAAATAAAAATAAAAAATAAAAATAAAAAAATAAAATAAAAATAAAAATAAAAATAAAAATCCCCAAACCAAACACCAAAACCACCTCATTTTTCCCGGCGGTGGAGAGGTGGAAGGGGAACAGCCAGAGCTGCCAGCGAAGATTTACGGGGCTGAATTCAGACTGGGAATGGCAAAGAAAATTTGAAAAGAAAATAAAAAAAAACCAACCCAAACCTGGTAATAGGAAAGAAAAACCCCTTGTAAAAATAAATTCTAAGCTTCTCTATTAAATTCTTCTGCCCTGTTGGAGCGGGACAACCCGGCGCCTTTGATCCTCCCGCTCCCGTCCCGTTCCCAGCCCCGGGAACGGGGTGAAGGAGACCCGGATGGTAATGGGCGCTGACGGCTTGGAAAAGCCAGACGGTCGCTTCGTTAATGAGCCCTAACGAAGCCGAGGGGCCCATCCGAGGCCCCATCGCGGGGGGAGGTTGTGCTGAGCCCGTGGGGTGATGTCCCCCCCCCACCCCGGGGCAGCCGTGGGTTTTGCCGGGGTGGGGGCTGCAAGAAGAGAGTTGAGTTTTCTCTTCGGGCTTTGGGGCATCGTTCGTTTTTTTTTCCACTGGGGAAGCTTTAATTAAAGGAAATTTAACTGGAGATAGGGATTGGCGAACTGGGGGGAGTGGGGAGGGCTCTGGGGGTTTTTTGGGATGGGGTGGGGGAGGGAGTGGAGGGCAGCCCCAGTTTGCTGTGAGCTCATAATGGGTTTCCAAAAGGTTTGTGATGGGCTTGCGGGGAGGTGGCAATGGATTTGCGCGAGGTGGTTGCGATGGGCTGCAAGGATTGCGATGGGCTATGAGGATTGCGATGGGCTACAAGGATTGCGATGGGCTACCGAGGATTGCAATGGGCTATGAGGATTGTTATGGGCATCCGAGGACCTTCAAAGGGGCTTCAAAGGGGCTTGAGAAGGGCTTACAGTGGGCTGACGATGGGTTTGTGATGGGTCTGCAGTGGGTTTGCGGTGGGCTGCCGAGGTTTGCCGTGGGCGTGCAAGATTTGCCAAGGGGTGTGCAATGGGTTTGCGGGGGCGCGCAACGAGCATGTGGTGGGCTTGAGGTGGGATTGCAATGGGTTTGCGATGGGATTGCGAGGGGCGAGCAAGGGGCGTGCGATGGGCTTGTGATGGGTTTACGATGGGCTTATGGTGGGCTTGCGATGGGTTTACAATGGGCTTGCGAGGGGCTTGCAAGGGGTTTACAGTGGGCATGCAATGGGTGTGCATGGAGTGTGCAAGGGGTGTGTAATGGGCTTCCAATGGGTTTAGAATGAGCTTACAATAGGTGTGCAATGGGCTTGCCATGACCTTGCAATGGGCTTCCAATGGGTTTGGAATGGGCGTGCAATAGGTGTGCAATGGGCTTGCAATCGGCTGTCCAATGGGTTTACAATGGGTGTGCAATGGGTGTGCAAGGGATGTGCAATGGGCTTACGATGGGCTTGCAATAGGCTTGCAAGGGGTGTGCAATGGGCGTGCAATGGGTGTGTAATGGGCTTGCAATTGTTTTACAATGGGCTTGCAAGGGGTGTGCAATGGGTGTGCAAGGGATGTGCAATGGGTTTGTGATGGGCTTCCAATGGTTTTACAATGGGCATGCAATGGGTGTGCGACGGGCTTGCAATGGGCTTGCAAGGGGCGTGCAATGGGTGTGCGACGGGTGTGTACTGGGCTTGCAATAGGCTTGCAATGGGTTTACAATGGGCTTCCAATGGGTTTAGAATGGGTGTGCAATGGGCTTACGATGGGCTTGCAAGGGGTGTGCAATGGGTGTGCAAGGGATGTGCAATGGACTTATGATGGGCTTGCAATGGGCTTGCAATGGTTTTACAATGGGCATGCAATGGGTGTGCGACGGGCTTGCAATGGGCTTGCAAGTTTTGCAATGGGCGTGCAAGGGGTGTGTGATGGGCGTGCACCGGTTGTGCGCTGCATTCGCCATGGGCTCCCAACAGCCCCTCCCAGCCCGGGCAGGCAAAAACGACTCCTGCGCCTCAGGAAGCCCAATCCCAACTCCCCATTTTTACCCCTTCCTCCCCAAAACCGGGCTGCCCCCCCCGAGCCGGCCCCGAGGTTTCCCCACACCCCCGGTGATGCTTCCAGCGTTCCCCGTCTTATTTCAGACCAGACATGGAATGGGCTTGCAACAGGCTTGGAATGGTGTTGGAATGCGCTTGGAATGCACTTGGAATGGGCTTGGAATGCGCTTGGAATAGTCTTGGAATGGTCTTGGAATGGGTTTGGAATGGGCTTGGAATGGTCTTGGGATGGGCTTGGAATGGGGTTGGAATGGGATTGGAATAGGCTTGGAAGGGGCTTGGAATAGTCTTGGAATAAGCTTGGAATGGGCTTGGAATAGTCTTGGAAGGGGCTTGGAATAGTCTTGGAATGGGCTTGGAATGGGCTTGGAATAATCTTGGAATGGGCTTGGAATAGTCTTGGAATGGGCTTCGAATGGGCTTGGAATAGGCTTGGAATAGGCTTGGAATAGGCTTGGAATGGGCTTGGAAGGGGCTTGGAAGGGGCTTGGAATAGTCTTGGAATGGGTTTGGAATGGGCTTGGAATAGTCTTGGAATAGGCTTGGAATGGGCTTGGAATAGGCTTGGAATAGGCTTGGAAGGGTCTTGGAAGGGGCTTGGAATAGTCTTGGAATGGGCTTGGAATGGGGTTGGAATGGGCTTGGAATAAGCTTGGAATGGGCTTGGAATGGGCTTACACTGGGCTGCTCCTCTCGCACCAGTGCAGTCTCGCTTCTCCCGCTGTTCCCCGCCCTCCCCTCACCCCATCCGGCATTTAAGCCGAATATTTGGTGGCTTAAACGAGCAGATCCCACCTTTCCCGCTTACCACGGGGGACCTTCTTGCATGCTGGGCGTGGGAGGGGGATAGAAATTAAAGAGCGTCGCTTCGTGCCGTTTTCCACCCCAAAGAAGACCGTAAATCCAATTTATGGTGGGAAACGCTTGGATTTCTCCTGGAAAACGCGAGCGGAGGGTCCCAGCACTGCTACTAAGCAAGAACGGTGCTAAGACAGTAAAGGTGAAGCCCAAAAAATGGGTTTGCAGATGTATGAGAGCCACCAGCCGTGACCTCCAGCTCCGTCTTCACTTCTCCCACAGCATCATCTGAGATTGGGTTTTTTTTTTGGGAAGGGCTGGAAAACGATGCTGTTGTCCCGCTGGGGCCATCCTGGACTCTCTCTCATCGCTTTGCTTCGATTCCCCCTTGTTTTTAAACGGGAAATGTTAATCATCAAATTAGGAAGAATAGATTTTATTTTTAATTTTGAAAGAAGACCTAAATCCACCATCGACCCGCCCCAAACCCGAGTGTGCTCACTGTCCCCCTGCTCTTCCTGGGGCTTTCCCTTGGGAAAAGGGAAAAAAAGAATCCATTTTCCCTTAAATAAAGATTTATTGCCTTATTCCTGACCCTAATTTATGGCTTTTCCACCTCTTGATACCGTATAATGTTGGGTATCACCAACCCACTCGTGATGCTGAACCTCCGTTCCCCATCATTTTGCCCCAAATTGAGGACAAAATGCAAGAAACAGCTTATTTTATAATAAAATCTGCATTTATCTCTCTATATAATATATTTCTGATTTTTTTTTTCTCTTAATGGGGCTACTCTACCAGAGGGACTTCGTTTTCCTTTCAAGCTTTTCCCTATTTCCAGTGGGATCTGATGGTGCTTTTGGTCCCTGTTTTACACTGTTGGAGATGTTCAGCATCACCTCCCCAAAAAATTACGTATCTCAAGGTCTGACTCACAATGGATTTGGGGTGGACATGCCTTTTGCTGGAAATTTCCCCAGCCGTCCTATTTGCAATCCCAAATCCCAATTGCCGGAGCAAGATGCAGAGATGAAAGCACCGCGGAAGGCTCATTTTGGGACGGAGTTGGAGAAGACGTCGCGCAACTGGTCTGAGAAGTTCCCGGCCCATCCCGACTGCTTGTTTTCATCCCCGGTGTCCAAAATAAAGGAAGAGGAGCTCGGGTCAGAGGGTTTTCACCCGTGTTGAAATGCAATGATTCACCCAACCCCACAACCGGTTGCATGGGTACAGTCACCCATGGGTGTGTGGGAACCTCCCGCGTGGATTTTTACCCTTCGAGAAACCTCCTGGAGAACCTGCTCCTGGTATTTTGATTTTTTTCCTAGGAGGAGCAAAGATGTTATCGCCGGTAAATCCCGGTGAACTCATCCGCGTTTGCTCCCCTCCAGCCAGAAACACCTGCCAAATCAAGGAAACGAGGAGATAAGGCGGGAAAAAAAATAGGCACCGCCACCGCCATCCCCCCAGCAAAGTATTCCTCAATTTATTTATACCACCAGGGAGGAGCCCGTGTCGACGCCGAACCCACGTCGCGATGCGGATGTAAAGCTAAAATCCCCTCGGTTGCTTGGTGGGGCAACTGGAGATGCGATTTTTCCTGCGGATACGGGGTGTTTGTCCCTCCCTGTGTGCGGTGAGCAGCAGTTCGATGTCTCCCCTGCCCTCCTCACCGTGGCCGGGGATGCACGGTGATGCTCCGGTGCTGCTGGAGATGCTTCACACCCCCTCGCTCGGCTCCTGGGCTACTCCCAGGGAGACGTTTTGCTGGAGAAACCATCTAAATTTGCAAAAATAAAGGCCATTTTCTAGAGCAGGGGTGAAGTGCTGCTGATTAATAAAGGATTGGGGCACGTTTTGAAGCACACCATGACTTTGCTTGACCATCTCGCTATGGGATGGCGTTGGGGAGCTGCAAACCCCCTGTCCCCCGAGTGCATCCGTCCATCATTTGGGTGGAATCTTCACACCCCAAGAGCTTGGCTCTAATAAAGGTGCTACAAACCTCTCATAGTTGCTCATCAATGGGAATTCCTCCTCCAACCACCTCCCAGGTGGTCCCACCACCCATCAGAAATGATCTGCTTGGAGCTTGGGAACACCGGTGAGGAAAAACAAACAGGGTGAGCTCTTCCCGGGTTATTTAATGTGGCGGCAAGCCAAGGTTGGCATCACTTGATCTGGTGGGAATGGTTCCGGATTCGGGCTCTCGTCTCCAATTACAGTTGGATTTGGGATGTAAACCAGGCTTAGGAGGGATGGGCCTGGTCATTAAGACCCGTATTGGCATACTGAGGATGTAATTAGCTGGAAATAGGTCTCTTGTCTACCATATATAAATATTGACTATATGAGTGGATGACTGTATCCCATAGCCACATCCAGCCTGACTTCATGTTGGTTTTGGGGCACCTAATGTAATTTTAGGGCAAAATAAGTGTGGTGTCCCCTCCAGCTGCTTCACCCAGATGCATTCGACCCCAAATGGATGCAACGTTTAAGCTCTCCCCTGCAAGACCTTCATGGATGATGTTCTGATGTTCTTCCTGTATCTCCTCTGGTGTGAGATGGAGCTGGGACATGGCTGGAGCTCCTCTCCAGCCAGACGGTTTTTAGCCACCTTGAGGTCATTGACACAAAGTCTTCTACCAGCTCAAGTCAAAGAATCATAGAATCATCGAATGGTTTAGGTTGGAAGGGACCTTGAAGATCATCGAGTCCCAACCCCCCTGCCATAGGCAGGGACACCTCCCACCAGACCAGGTTGCCCAAGGCCACGTCCAGCCTGGCCTTGAACACCTCCAGGGATGGGGCCTCAACAACCTCTCTGGGCAACCTGGGACAGTGCCTCACCACCCTCACAGTGAAAAACTTCTTCCTAATGTTCAATCTAAACCTGCCCTCTTCCAGTTTGAAGCCATTCCCCCTCGTCCTATCACTCCATGCCCCAGTAAAAAGTCCTTCCCCAGCTCTCCTGGAGCCCCTTTAGGGACTGGAAGGCCACAATAAGATCTCCTCAGAGCCTTCTCTTCTATTATTGGGGGATCAAAGCTGCCTTGGTAATCTCTGGGAGCAGCGGGGAGTGCTTGGGCGTACAACACTTTGCTTCTCTTGGTGCCGAGCTGTTGCTGGTTGAGTTTCTCCTCCAGCTTTGGTTTCTGGCTGATACTAAAACTGCGTGGGCCACACAGCCTCGTTGCACCGCTTTGAGCTGCATGCAAATGAGAGCCAGGAGCATGCAAAGTTGTGGCGCTCCCGATGCAAAGCTCCTGCTGGCTTTGCATGCAACTTGGTCCACCCAAAGTAATTGAGATCTCCACCTTGGTCTTATCTCCAACGTTAGCTCCAGCTCCTCCTTTTCGTGGCTCTGGCTCTCCAGCCCAGCCTCATTGCATCTCTTGCTCACACCGAGAAGTCCATCACCTGCTCATGTCAAGACCTTCATCTCTTGCTCACACCAAGAACTTCATCACTTGTTCACACCAAGACCTTCATCTCTTGCTAACACCAAGAACTCCATCACTTGCTCATGTCAAGACGTTTGTCTTTTGCCCACACCAAGAACTTCATAACTTGTTCACACCAAGACCTTCATCTCTTGCTCACACTGAGAACTTCATCACTTGCTCATGTCAAGACCTTCATCTCTTGCTCACACCAAGACATTAATCTCTTCTTTACGTCAAGACCTTCATCTCTTCCTCACACCAAGACCTTTATCTCTCGGTCACATCAAGAGCTTCATCTCTTGCTCACACTGAGAGCACCATGGGTTGGATACACAGTTCCAGGCGAGACTCAACCCCATTCCCACCACTGTTTCCACGGGGTCGTATCCTCCCACTTTGCTCTTTTGGCGGTGATTATTTGTCTAACACTTGTCTTCTTCCTTTTCCTACACTTTGAAACAGAGATTTTCCTTCCTTTTGAGTCAGCCTGGAGTTCCTGCGCTCTCCCGGCAAAGATGTGAATAACACAGGGTTGGATGAACCACGTCGATCCACAGAGATGGACAAGAGAGAAGAGGCTGAGATATCAACCAGGCTTTCTCCTCTGGCCAGGAGAAGCCAGAGCCCTGTTACCAGGCATGGTGACAGCTCTCTACTCGAGGAGCAGGGCAGTATTTCCAACATGCTCTTGATGTTAAGAGCATGACCAGTCAAGACATTCACCCCTTGGGTTGGTGCCACCTTCTTGGGACAATGTGACCATTTTGGGGACCCCTATGTCACGAGAAAGAGGAGAAGAACCAACGTGGGCATCACCAGGATGACGCACGTTGGGAGATATGGGGGAGATGGGCTGGGGGATGCTGACGAAGAGGAGTGTTCCCCAGAAGGACAGCTCCAAACTGACCTGAAAATCCAAATTTACCTTAAAATGACCTCAATTCCAACACGCTCCAACACACCTCCTCCATCACGTGGGGCAGCGCAAGCCCTGGAGATGCAGAAACGCCTGCGGCTTCAGCCCTCCTTCCCCTCTCCTTTGCATTTTATAACTCGGTAGCGATAAACCCACAACGAGACCGGGTAACCTCGAACAAAAAAAAACCCCACAAACCCCTGCGAATTATTTCAGCTCAACAGGTCGGAAGGAGGCCAAGACACCGGCGGAGCTGTCGCTTTCTATTTTCCAGCCCTTTGCACCCGCAGGAGAAATTTAACGTAACTAAAAAAGAAAAACCCCACATCCGTCCTCGCCGACCCCATTGAACAGCCGCGACCGCCGCGTGTCCGACCCCGATATGGGTCGCAGCAAAGCCCATCGCCCGACTCCGAATCCCTCCGGCTCCGGTGAAGCCGTCGAGAGGGATAATCCACAGCAAACGTCTCAGCGGAGGGATTTTTCCCCTTCCCCGCCCCCCCAAAAAAAATCCTTCCCGGCAGGATTTTCCGAGAGGCGATCCAGCCCGGATTAACATCCCGACATCCCGGGTACACGTGGAGGGGGAAGATGCCCCATGCATCGGGTCTGCCTCGATATTGAAAAAAAAAGGGGATTTAAGTTGTATTTAGGATTTTTGCAGCCCTGGGAGGGGGGAAGCTTTTAAATCCCCCCAGCCTGAGCTATCCTAGGGGTTATAATTTATATATATATATGTGTGTGTATATATATGGTTATATCTCTATATATCTATCTAAAAAAATGAAGTTATGCACATATATATTTATATATAATATATAAAGTTATAAATTTATAACCCCTTTTCTCTGCAAAAGGGCTTTTTTTTCCCTGCAAAAGGGCTTTTTTTCCTGCAAAAGGGCTTTCCCCCCACCCCGGAAATAGGAAAGCATACCTGGGAATAGAAGCAGACGCTAGAAATCCAACAAAATGCCCCAAATCTCTTTTCTTTTATGGCAGAATGGGGCTCCCGGTGGGCACAAAGTGCAGGATTGCGCCCCAGATGGGCAGAATGGGACCCCGGGGTTAAAAAAGTCACCCCAGGTTTGGAAAACGGGGTCCCAGGCTAGCAAAAAAGGGTCTTGGCTTGCAAAATGGGGTCTTGGCTTGCAAAATGGGAGGCCAGATTTAAGAAAAGGTAGCCCAGGTTTGCAAAAAGGAGCCCCACGTTTGAGAAAAGTCACCCCAGGTTTAAGAAAAGCGACCCCGGGTTGGCAAAACGGGGTCCCAGGTTGGCAAAAAGCGGTCTTGGCTTGTAAAACGGGGTCTTGGC
The DNA here is from genome assembly GCA_008711295.1 of Anarhynchus alexandrinus. Classification (NCBI taxonomy): domain Eukaryota; kingdom Metazoa; phylum Chordata; class Aves; order Charadriiformes; family Charadriidae; genus Anarhynchus; species Anarhynchus alexandrinus. The sequence goes on along the minus strand of VUYV01000858.1, from coordinate 8,685 downwards.
TTGCAAAATGGGAGCCCAAGTTTAAGAAAAGGTAGCCCAGGTTAAAGAAAAGCAACCCCAGGTTTACGAAAAGGTGCCCAGGTTTGCAAAAAAGCATCCCAGGTTGGCAGAATAGGGTCCCAGGTTGGCAAAGGGAGTCCTGGCTAGCAAAAAGGGGTCTTGGCTTGCAAAATGGAAGCCCAAGTTTAAGAAAAGGTAACCCATGTTTGCAAAAAGGAGCCCCAAGTTTAAGAAATGTCACCTCAGGTTTAAGAACAGAGACCCCAGGTTGGCAAAATGGGGTCCCATGTTGGCAAAAAGCGGTCTTGGCTTGTAAAAAGGTGTCTTGGCTTGCAAAATGGGAGCCCAAGTTTAAGAAAAGGTAGCCCAGGTTAAAGAAAAGCCACCCCAGGTTTACGAAAATGTGCCCAGGTTTGCAAAGAAGCATCCCAGGTTGGCAGAATAGGGTCCCAGGCTGGCAAAAGGAGTCCTGGCTAGCAAAAAGGGGTCTTGGCTTGCAAAATGGGAGCCCAAGTTTAAGAAAAGGTAGCCCAGATTTAAGAAAAGGAGCCCCAAGTTTAAGAAATGTCACCTCAGGTTTAAGAACAGAGACCCCGGGTTGGCAAAACGGGGTCCCATGTTGGCAAAAAGCGGTCTTGGCTTGTAAAACGGGGTCTTGGCTCTCAAAATGGGAGCCCAGATTTAAGAAAGCAGACCCAAGGTTCACCAAAAGTCACCCCAAGTTGAAGAAAAGTCACCCCAAATTTAAGAAAAGGCACCTTAGGTTTAAGAAAAGGAGGTCTGGTTGGCATAAAAGCACCCCAGGTTGGCAAAATGGGGTGCCAGGCTGGCAAAAAGGGGTCTTGGCTCGCAAAATGGGAGCCCAAGGTTAAGAAACGGTAGCCCAGGTTAAAGAAAAGCCACCCGAGATTTAAGAAAAGTCATCCGAGGTTGGCAAAAAAGCATCCCAGGTTGGCAAAACGGGGTGCCAGGCTGGCAAAAAGGGGTCTTGGCTCGCAAAATGGGAGCCCAAGGTTAAGAAACGGTAGCCCAGGTTAAAGAAAAGCCACCCCAGGTTTACGAAAAGTTGCCCAGGTTTGCAAAAAAGCACCTCAGGTTGGCAAAACGGAGTCCCAGGTTGGCAAAATGGGGTGCCAGGCTTGCAAAAAGGGGTCTTGGCTCGCAAAATGGGAGCCCAAGGTTAAGAAATGGTAGCCCAGGTTTGCAAAAAGGAGCCCCACGTTTGAGAAAAGTCACCCCAGGTTTAAGAACAGCCACCCCAGGTTGGCAAAAAGGGGTCCCATGTTGGCAAAAGGAGTCCCGGGCTAGCAAAAAGAGGTCTTGGCTTGCAAAATGGGAGCCCAGTTTTAAGAAAAGGTAGCCCAGCTTTGCAAAAAAGCCACCCCGAGTTTAAGAAATGGCACCCCAGGTTGGCAAAATGGGGTCCCAGACTAGCAAAAAGGGGTCTTGGCTCGCAAAATGGGAGCCCAAGTTAAAGAAACGGTAGCCTAGGTTTAAGAAACGGTAGCCCGGGTTTAAGAAAAGGTTGCCCGGGTTTAAGAAAAGTGACCCCAAATTTAAGAAAAGTCACCCCAAGTTTAAGAAAAGGCGTCCCGGTTTGCAAAAAAGCCCCCCGGGCTAGTAAAAAAGGGGTCTTGGCTCCCAAAATGGGAGCCCAGATTTCAGAAAATGGGCTCCAGGTTTGCAAGAAGGAGCCCCAATTTTAAGGAAATTCCCCCCAGATTTTGGAAAAGGCGCCCCAGGATTGCAGAAAAGCTCTCCCGGGTTCGGCCGCGGGCGCCCCCGGGGAGGATCCCCCACCCCCCGTTTCCCGCGTGGGAAATGCCCCTCGAACCCCAAATAGGTATTAAAAAGGAGAAAAAACCCCAAAACCCGATAAAAAATACAAATAATCCTATTTTTGGGAAATGAGTTAATTGGCGGCGGCCCCTCGTTGAGCGGCTCAAGGGCCGTTTGTTTTATCCCCGTGTGATTTTTGTCCCCTTAATCTGCTCCTTCCCCCGTCCCGCGCCCCTGTTTTGGCACAAAACCCCAAGAAATGGGGGAAAAAAAGCACCAAAAATCCCCTTTTGGAGGAGAAAAACTCTTCGCCTGCGGCTGAGCGCACCCCGAAACCTGCGGCGTCCCCAAAAGCGGGAGCGGGGGCCGGAGCGGCCTCGGGGACACCGGGGAGGGGGGACGACGTCACCGGGGTGAGGGGACACGGGGCATCTCCCCCCCCCCACCCCGCAACGGGTCGACCCCTTTCTGCCCCGAATTCAACGCGGGAAATCGAAATGAGGGGCTTTTTCGCAGCGTGGCCCCCCATAAACTTCATTTTCCAGCGCTGGGTCCCCCCCCAAAACCCCAATTTCGCAGCNTTTTTTTCACAGCATGGGGTCCCCCAAGACACCCATTTTTGCGTCATTCTCAAAAAACCTCTATTTTTTGGGGATTCCCCCCAAAACCCTGTTTTTCCAACACTGGGGTCCCCCAAGAGCCCCATTATTTTGCAGCACGGGGTCCCCCCCCCAAAAAAAACTCATTTTCCAGCACCGAATCACCCAATAAACTGATTTTTGCCTTATGGGATCCCTCAAAGAGACCCAATTTTGCACCGTGGGGTCCCCCAATAAACTGATTTTTGCCTTATGGAATCCCTCAAAGAGACCCAATGTTTATTTATTTTGATTATTTTTATGATTATCGTGATTATTTATTATTATTTTGATAATTTAATATTATTTCGATCATTTATTATTATTTTGATCAATATTGTGATTATTATTTTGATTTTTATTATTATTTTGATGATTATTTTGATTATTTTGCTCATTATTTTGATTATTTCTTTTAAAATTACGATTATAATTATAATCGCCATTATTATTATTTTAATTACTGCATTTGAGGAATGACACATTTCATTGAAATGGTTTTAAATAGGTTTTTTAATGGGTTTAAGCTCATTTTTGAATAGATTCGGGAGACAAAAAAAAGTCGGGTTGGGGGGTGAACATCAGCCCCTGGGGGTGGACGTCCGGAAAAAGGGCTGAAAATGGGCAAAATTTGGTGTTTTACCAGAAGAATAATGCAAAAAGAAAATCTCAAATAACGTGAAAATGAAGCGATGGAAAAGTAAAACGATGCAAAAGGAAAATAGCGTAAAAATGAAAATAGCAAAATACAGAGTGTGAAAATTAAATAATGCAAAAATGAAAAAAAAATCCCAAAATAAACTAATGCAAAAATAAACTAATGCAAAAATAGAAATAGCAAAATAAAAAACAAACCCATATAATGGTACAAACCCAAAATAACGCAAAAATGCGCTAACGCAGAAAGAAACTCGCGCCCGAATAGAAATGTGACGACAAAAAGAATAAAGAAGGAAATGGATAAAATAATGCAACCCCAAAATCGTATAGAAATAAAATAATGCAAAAAGAAAAGAGGGGTTTAAAAACGCAAAAATGAACATAGGGCAAAAATGAAAAATAAGGCAAAAAGAAAAATAAGGCGTAAATTAAAAGTGATGCGTAAATTAAAGGTAATGCGTAAATTAAAAGTAAGGCATAAATTAAAAATAATTAATAAATCAAAAATAAGGCATAAATTAAAAATAAGGCAAAAATAAAAATAAGGCAAAAATAAAAATAAGGCAAAAATAAAAGAATGCATAAATTAAAAATAAGGCAAAAAAAAATTAAAACTTCAAAATAAGGCAAAAATAAAAATAAGGCATAAATTTAAAAAAATGCAAAAATAAAAAGAAGGCAAAAATAAAACTAATGCATAAATTAAAAAAATTGCAAAAATAAAAATAAGGCAAAACCTAAAAATAACGCATAAATTAAAAATGATGCGAGAGTAAAAATGATGCGAAAATAGAAATAACGCATAAATTAAAAATAACGCCAAAAATACGCCAAAAAAAAAACCTAAGCCAAAACTAAAACTAAGCGAAAACTAAAACTAAGGCAAAACTAAAACTAATACACCAATAAAACAAATAACATTTATTATTTTACTGTGTGTCCCCCCCCCTCCACGTGCTCCCGCTCCGCCCGGACCCCC
>VUYV01000857.1:0-90994 GCA_008711295.1 Anarhynchus alexandrinus | reverse complement strand
GCCCGCCCCACCGCCGCCGCCCTCACCGAAAGAGTTGAGGAAGTCGGCGATCTTCTTGATGGAGCTGGTGATCACCTCGATGTACTCGCGGTTGGCCCAGTCCTGGTGGATCTCCCGCTGCACCGGGTCCTCCTGCACCGACATGGCCGCCCCCGCCGCCCCGCGCCTGCGCGGGGACACGCACCGCCCCCCCCACCCCCCTCCGCGCCTGCGCGTGGCCGCCGCCGCCGGTGTGTCATGGCTGGGAGGGCGCGGGGCTCGGCCCGCCCTCCTCCTCGCTGGCCTCCGTGCCGCTCCCGCTGGGCTCCTGCGGGGGACGCCGCCGTCAGAGCCCGGTTTGGGCACACCCGCGCCCCTTCCCATCCGCCCGCATTGGCTTCCCCCGAGCCGCGCGGGGCCGCCCGCGCGCAGGTACCTCAGCGGGACTTCCTGTGGAGTCCTCCTCATCCGAGCCCCTCTCCTCAGACGCCTGAGACAAAATTTCTTCTCCCTAAGTTGAACGCAGAAAGACCCGTAGTGAGTGTGTGAGAGGCGTGCTAGGATGGAGTGGAAGAAAGCAGCATTTTGTTACCATCATGAATAAAAAGCTTTTGAGTAAAAAGCTGGGTTTGTTACAGCTGTGCTGCTTCCACAGTGAAGCTTCCACACCGCTTCTTTCTGCTGCACTGGACATGACTGTAATACAGTCACATCGATTGTACCCACACACGACACCCGGCAGTTGTCTGGGCAAGATGAGTGTGATAGATACATATTGTGTATTTGTTAATCAAACCGGTACGTTAGCCTTGTATAAAATGCTGATTTTTAGAAACTGGTTTAACTGAAATTCCTGTAACTATGGTATCCAGCCAAGTAGATAAGAGGTGTGAGTCTTGATTGCCTTATAAGGAAATACTTTAGGTTGAACAAGTCTGTATGGTATGTAAGGTCACGACCTACAGCGCGGAGGAAGGACACTGCCTTCGTCCACTATCACCAGAGAGCAAGGAAGAGACCCCTAGCAACAGGGAACAGAACAAAAGAAGAAATATGAAAAAGCCACATCGAATCGGAATTTAGCCCGGAGCTAAAGGACTATAAGAAGGGGGCTCTGGTGGGGGTGAGGTGCACGCCGTTGGTGGAGCGGAGACTCCCCGGCCGCCCAGCGCTGTTTTGCCTGCTTATTGCTTGCTTAATAAATTCTCTTTGGATAATCCTGACTGGCGTGGATAAATTTGTCACCGCCGTTTATAACAATGAGCGTTCTCCTTTCCCAGGTTTTACCTGCCCCAGGCAGGACAGTGATTCTCACCTGAAGATCCCGATTTTTAAGGATGCCGACCCAGAACGCCTCCTGGCAGTGGTTGAATGCCAGCATCGCCTTCACTCGGTATACAAATTGTTCCAGTGACTTCTTCAACAACGGCACATGGTTGGTCAGTCCAATGTCCTGTCGAATCTAAATACGAAGCAGTAAAACATGATTACAACTGATCCTTGCCTACATGTTCTGGCTATTTAAAAAGCCATTGGTTATACAGGTGGGAGGGATGGGACATGATCCCCACAAAGCTTGCCCAGATTCTGTCATTTCTTGGCCAAATTCTTTTACAGGTTTTGTTAAAAAATAAAATTCAGATAAGCATTTTGTCTAAGGCAGCAAAATGATCCCTTGCAACAATCCAAACAGCCACTCTGGATGAAAACAGGAGCCTCAGCTTTTCTCATCAAGCTTAGAGAGAGGCCAGTAACTCCTCTACATAAGTCCGATGCATTCTGCTGACCCTTGGGAAATACTTTTGAGAACCTGCTTTTCCTTTGCTCCATCATCTCAGTAAAAGACTGGTGTTACTTGCTGTGTTCTCCAAGAACAACGCACAGCTCTTCATGCACAGATCTCACACTGCTGCCATCTCGCTCATGGCAGCCACAGCTTGCTTGCACACAAACATCTGGAAGCTGCATCGCTGCTGGTGTGTGCAGCTGATAAAGTCTGGGTAAGTCTGACTTGCATACAAGCTATTGCTGGTCAAACAGCAGAGTTATCTCTGGAGGTCAGCAATGGACAATCACACCATTCCAGTCCAAAGCAAAAAGCACTGCCACAAGTGGCCAGACTCCAAAACTACCTACCCAGGAAGGGAGATAACTACTTGTCGACAACCACAAGCTGCAAACTAATGCTGCAGGGAGCTTTGTATCAGGAAATTGCTGAATTCCCAAACACAGAGAAGCGAGAATGAGAAAGGTGTTGAATAAGGCACTGCAATGACAATCTTTTTTCTCAGTGTCTGATGCAATTCCTCTGCGCTAGCTACATGGAATACATGTGCCCTACAAACTCCAAAGCCAGCTTGTCCAGACCAAAGGAGCACTGGCTTTTGGACAGGAGGGAACAGATGGAGTTGCTGTAAGCAAAAACCAGCCGAGGAAGGGCAGCTATGCCAGGTATTGTGTGAGGTTCAGCTCTGGGTGAGCATCTCCTCCTGCTAGGCTTGGATCTGCAGCACAGAGTCATTTCTAAACCAGAAAACCTGCCAAGACCCATAAACAATTATTTTGTGCATAAGTATTTTCCTCTTTCATGAGAATACCTTGTAACCTTCTTGCATTAAGATGCTCTCATTAGCTATATTCTGAAATCAGATCAGCTTCTTTTCTTGGAAGGGTTCAACATGCCTGGGAAGAGGGACACTGCTTTGCTGCTTCTTCTGCCAATAGGGAATGAGTAACTAAGTACCAACAGCAATCTGTTCTCTAGCCCGTGTACGAGGCAGGACCTAGCAGTCATCAGCAGTAATCAGAACCAAATCAGGTAAAACCTGGCTAATGACACAATCAACAATCACAGTGCTCCCTGGGTCTTGGAACCTGCCCAACTGCCTGCAGGCAGTTTGGAGACTCGGCAAAATACCGTGGCATTTGCAAAAATCTGTCTCCAGAAACTGTCCTTATGTCCAGCACTAGATATGCAAACAGAAGAGAGGCTTGGCGTGGAAGAGTAAATGGCAAATACTTAGGAAGTTATCGGTGAAGCTGATTGCTGCTGTCTGCTGTGTGATGCCCTGTAAACATATTGAGGGAGAGTAGCAAATCTTGGGTAACACTGCCTGGTACATCAGTGAGCATCTACTAGTTTTGTATGCAAGTGAAATCAAGACTGGTTTAACAAATGTTGGTGACAACTCCTCTTCAAACAGGTATGGAGCATTCACTGCATACATTTATCTGCCAAGACTCAGCTGCTGCCTTCTCATTCTTGCAAAAATGATTTGGCACAGACACCTAATCAGATTGCAACAGATACAAGAGCAGTGGTAAAACACAGGTGTTCACTAATTGCAGTTGTATGCTACCAGGGGCCATGGGACACAGCACCTGAAAAGGCTAGTCATGTGCAAAGACAAACAAGACATCACAAGCTGCAGGGATGTTACCCTGTTTACAAAGTGAATTGTGACTTTACAGCAAGCGTGAGGATTTCACTTCCAAACATGAGCAGGACTTCATGTGTTCTTGAACCTCTTAGGAATCTAACAGGAACACTGCAGCACGCATGAAGTTCTTTCTAACTACCTTTTCCCATGTGATTCTCTCTTGCGACAAGCATTGGCTCTCCACACTGTAAGCAAGGTGCTAATTCTCTCCTTTCTTCCTGCCCCAAGTCGCCTACAGAGAGACTGGCAGACTGGTTGCGTGTTACCAGTTTCCTCCCCTCCCTTTGCCCTCTTCCCTAGTATCACCATAACAATGCCAGAAAGGCACCTCAAGAGGACTTTGAATAAGGTTTTCCCCTTGTCTGCCTCCTGTTGCTGATTCTTCTGACTCGCAAGGCTGTTGATTTTTGACAAAGCTTCTCTCCCATATTATCAATCTGGCGTCTATACTATAAGCAAGGTCTCTTAAGGTCTGAGCTTGTGTCCTCAGAAACACCCTCTTCCAGATGCCAACAACCAAAGATGTCAAGAACATCTGTCCTCAAAAAGAGTGTGCTAACCTGAGCTGACATCCAAGTCAGCCACTTCTAGATCAGATACTTCAACTTTGGGGCCATTAACCAAGGCTATTTCTCCTCCTCTCAAGAGTTTTTGCTTGTACAAGACACTGCTGGAAGCCTGTGAGTAGAACCTGCCTATGCCCTGGAAAAGCAGTGGAAGGGAAATAAATCATTCTTAGGACAGGAGTTTGTGCTGCAATTAGAACTTGTCTTACCTTGGAATGGCCACACATGTGATGAAGTTGTCTGGTACTCAGCTGCAAGGTCTTCAGCAAACTCTGCACATCATCCTGCAAGAAGTAGACCAGCAAATCAGTCTCAAAGGATTTTTCCATAAGGGAAACAAGAGTAATGAAACAGTATTAGTCCTAGCAATCCTTTCAAAGGGTTACAGGATAGATAGAAGATGCACATATGCAGGAAATGTCAGATGAATGGGATGAAGCCACAGGGGACTGGCACTGTGCATGTAAGTCAAGTAACTGGTAATAAAAGTATTACCCCATGCCATAAGGCCAAGCACTTTGAACTGAAACTGATTTTGAATCACAGTTTGGAATGAACGTGTATGAGTAAAAGTGAGCCAACTAAAATCAAGACAACCTTGTCACATCTTGCCTTGAGTACAACCTTCTGAAATAGGGGAACCAGAGGAAAAGTATAAAACATACTGCTAGACTCTGGTATTTGAAATGCATCCAACACAAACTCTGGATATCAATCCTCTTCATTGAGCAAATTACATAGCATTTTCTATTGTCCAGTGGCAATGACTAGATATCTGTTTCATAACCTCATTCCCTCAAACATCCATGAGAACAGATATTACATTCGCAGTAGAAAGGAGTTATCTATTAGAGAGACAAGTTGTGAAGACTAAGCTAAGGAATAAGTCTGACTGTCAAAGCTGGACCACTTTGCAACAAAGCAGGGGGAATAAGTGAACTGTTCTTGCTTGTCATGTAGTGCAGCAAGGTTGGCCTGTCCATCTTCACTCATGCATGTTGTCCTGTTCAAAGCTCCAAGAATTATTGCAAAGACACCAATGACACTATCTGGACCGCAAGGCCTCACCAACCTGACTGCTCACGTGAACTTCCTACTCTGTGAGTGCCACCTTTGTGGTAATAACTTTTGAAGGAGATGGAGGTTGAAAGGGCTTTCTTTGCCAACAGTGAAGCCATCCAACCAGAAGAGCGATGGTAAGTTGATTAACAGTGATCTGTTTGCTGAGTGCGCACTGGACGGTCAAGTAAACTGGGCAGAGCACAACTGGAGACACTAGACACGTTTCTCATGAAGTGTAACAAGTGTCATGCCAACATGTGACCAGAGACAGAAACCTCCTTCTAGCAAGCATCAGTCATGCTTCCCAACTGGGAACCAGACAGTTCTGTCTCCGAAAGGCTTACCCTGTGCTTTTTAAAGCTGTAGTCCAGGAGAGGCATGGCAAGCTTCAGAAATGCTTCTACAAAGAGACGGCCGTACTATGAAAGAATAATAAATATATCAGAAGGCAAATTTAAATTCTATTTCAAAGAACCATCACAAAGTCTGATATGATAATGTTACATTCTTCCAAGCTACTTCCAGCTACTGTTCTCATTTAGTAAAAGACTATATTCACATGAAAGCTGTACTGGAATATACAGGATCAGTAAAAGGTCCCAGTTTAATCACTGCAAAGAGAGGCTAAGGGGACAAGGTCTCATCATTGTAAACATCCCCGGTTTTATTCACTAGCAAACTGGGAATAAAACAAGTAAACACAAAATATTACAATCACTATACATATATGCGAGTCCTAGCCAGTAAAAGGGACAGTTGCAGAGGGACACATCATCTTTCTGGCCTCCAAGGGAGACCTGTCTGCTGTGGTGTCTCCTCTCATTTGGAGTACCATGGGGAAAGGAGAGAGCGGAAAGGGTCTAAAGTCGGTAATGCCAATTGCAGTAAGTTGCATACGATGCATATGTATGGGGATTAGTGGAAGACAGTTAAAGGTATAAGAAACCGTATCTGCTTCTTCCCGAGAATTCAGTAACCACTCTACTCCACTGAAGGCAATGATTCAAGAGAGATGGTACTTAAACTGCTCTCTTCAGTTATTTTGAATTCTTGCTTACCTTCAGGCAGATGCTGAGTACAGGCCTGCTGTCAAATACCTACTTGGGCGAGAGGAAAAAAGAGAGCCAGATCAGTCCACAAGTCTAAAGGAAACAATGTAAGCACAGCAGCCAATTAAAAATCACCCTTCCTTACATACCCTTCATTAAAGCGTGAAACCTGTTCTAAGGCAACATCCATTCTCAAGTTTCGACAGGGAACACCACATAAGAGCGTGAAATGTTGTGGCTGTCAGGCAGAAGTACTTGGCAGGATGGCTGTTTGATGATCTAAGGTGCACCTTTTGCAGATGGCACAAAATTATCTCAGCAAGTCTGAAGTTTGTAATAATTTGGGACCCAAGTCCAGCTGCGGGGCAAGTAACCACATAACGGACAAAGCAAAAACTGAGGTGTGCATTTGCCATAATGTATTTTGGAGGAAATAATGAAGCTATTACATTAATGGTGCCAGCTGGCAAAAGACACCAGGTGCTACTGCACAGGCCACATACAGCTGTGGTCCAACAGCAAACAAAGAAACGGAACAGATGGTCTCAGCTCTCTTGAAGACTTTCTTCTGGTATACAATGGCATATATATTTTTGCCAGTGACCAATTCTCTAACTAATTAGCAGATGTTTTAACTGGCATAGCACACAGATGTGAGTGAGAGCTGTGAAGGCACCCTGGTGCTGCTTTGGTTTGCAAAACAGAACCAGCTGGTCCAGCTCTGCCCTTTATGCTCTCAAAAGGCACCTGGAGCACAGACAGGGCTCCAGTGAACTCTGCTGTATAGAAGAATCTAGTGCAATTCACCAGAGCTCATAAGCTGAACTTGAAAAAGCTGGACTTGTCAATCATCATTTTGGGTATGATAAAAGCAAACAGTAATGATCAACCTAAGCAAGGAGAAAAGTGCAGCTGTACTTATCGCCTTCTGCCCAAAACATCATCACACTCAGTGACACTGGATGTAGCAACTCCAGGACTGATGGAAGGGAATATTTCATGCAGTGGGGCTGGCCTCTGGAGTTCATCACCACAGGATGACATGAATTGTCAGCAGGATTCAAAGGAAGATCATATGTTACCATAAGAGCAAGTGAAGCTGAGGGCTATCAGCTAAGCACTGAATGCAGGTTAGACAGGAATCCAAGCTTCCTGTTCAGAGCATTAGCCTGCCTTCAGCTGAGTACATCAGGACAGTGTTTCCTTCTGTCATGTTATTCCAGATCTACTTGAAGGGTTTCTCCCATCTGCCTCTTCCACAGCTGGCAGTGGACTCTGTCAGACACAAAACACTAACTAGGGAACTGGTGTGTTCATTCAGTCCTTTTTCTGCACTTCCTTACATCATCCTGTCTTTGTGCAGACTTATTATTTGTGTGAGAACTATGTTAGTAAAATGTGCAGGCTGTAAGAATTAGGTAGTATTGAAGTGAAAGCTAAATGGAAACCCTTGCACACAGATTATAACTGGCTTTATTTACCACCTTCAGGTTGTTCCACCAGTCAGCCATACTTACCGTTTTTCCCTTGCGCTTGTGAACCTGGGTACACTGGGCTTTGCTGGGAATCTGAAGGTAAAGCCAGAAAAACAACCAGAACCTCACCTTGACCAAGTTAATGAGGATATGGAAATTCCGCACCGCAATGTTCCACCGCAGCAGCTTCTCCAGTTGCACCTAACGGGATACAAGGGGACAATAACCCAAGATGGTGTATTTCCTCTCACCTTGCTGGATGCTCTCTCAGCATTTGCTGTACCCAGAGCATTGCTGTTGTTGAAGACAGAGGAACAAAGCTTGCTGTAATAAATCTGCCTGTGGTGAAAACCACTTAATGGCAATTCCAGCCTGATCAGTGCCCACAAGGCTTAAAATGCTAAGAGTTAACACACTTCCTTGCTTTCAGAGCAGCTCTTGGTCGCGAAATAATTTTGTGCTCCCACACAGGCGTGCAGACGAACTGCACAGCTTAGCATTTTGCCAGTTACTACCTGTTTTCTGGTTATAGCTTCTGCTGGATTTACTGTATTTTTGGCATGGTACAAAACAGAAAAAAAAAGAATGCTACTTGTATGTCACCCTGTATGTCAGTTTTGGCTGATCAATGAAGCTATCTGACTGTATTTCCTAGACAAAGTTCAAAAGTAAATTCCTTTCCAATTTACACATCTTTATTGTACTGTACAGTTTAACTTATGTCTTCTTTCCCTCAAGGAGTCCACTGCATTTATTTTCCTACCTCACTTGAGTCTGATGGTTTCCCAGCTGGGATGCTTTTCACTGAACTTTCTAGCTGAGCCATCATTACTCTGAAGAAAACCGGGAATGTCTGCCTGTGGAGAAAGTGAGAGCAAAGCTAAAAGTCAGCTCTGAGCATCTGGATAGGACAGAACAATGTGGAAAATGTGAAGGTTACCCAGCTGGGCATCCTTCTCAACATGAAATCACAGGAGATTGGCCCTAGGACTCATAAGCATGTCTAGCCCAGCCTCATCGCCCAGATGGAGAATCCTGGGAAGTCACTACCGCTTCCCCAGTATGAACCACACATAGACACCACCCACTTCTTTGTAGCTCTGGGGGATGCACAGCAAAAGGTTTGCGGCTGTTAGCATAAGATGATTTTAGTAGTTCCAAAGTGCAGGAACTTTGGCTATCCATGCGTAAACTGTGATTCCGAATTCCTGTGGTGGGAGCAGACACAGAGTGCTTTTGCACACTGCATACCAGTCCAGGTTTGCCTACAGCCACCCCAGGCCCCTGAGCCTGACCTTTAGAGTGCTTTATACCACCACAATAGCACAGAAAGAGGCAACATACCTGACGACAGACAGCAGTTCATTCTCCAGTTAAAATGGCTCACAAATAATAAATTCAACATTGTGTTAAAGCACAAAGCCATTCCACCTTGACATAAAGCCAACCATGTACTAAGCTGTTGCGTACTGCCAAAAGAATGTTTACAAATGCCCTGAGTAGCCCACAGTAGTACTAACATGAAACCGTAATAGACCACAAAATAAGAAAATGAAATATTAAAAAGCAGAAATTGCCATTATGCATCTCATGAAATTCAAAGTCTCTATTGATATAGTTACCTGCTTAGTGTAGGATAAGTCGAAGAACATCCGTCTTTGGCAGAGTTCATCAGTTCAGAAACACCAACACTGGAGATTTCTTCTATAGCTTTCAAGATGTTATCTGCGTGCTCCAGGTAGACACTAAATCCAAAACCAGCTTAGTTCATCAGTAAATGCAGAATAACACAGTAAGTTTTTGAACACTGTCCCACCTGCAACATGTGGCCTGAAATTGACAAGCTCATTCTTATGCCAAAGGCAATCTCATGTAGGAAATCCAAAGCAATACTTAGAACTGTCACAGTAATGTGACAAACCTGGATTTAATATTTCCTCATTCTTGTACTTAGGAAAGACGGGCCGGGAAGAGGAGGAGATGGAGTTGCCCTTTATGTGAGAGAATGGCTGGATTGCAGGATGGTTGATGACCAACTGAGAGCTTATGGGTAAGGATGAAAGCACCAACCACTATGGGTGACACTGTAGTGGGTGCCTGCTATAGGCCACCTTGATCAGGAACAACAAGTAAATGAAGCCTTCTACAGACAGCTAGAAGTAGCACCATGTTTGCAGGCCCTGGACCTCATGGGGGACTAACCACCATGATACCTGCTGGAAAGACAACACAGCAGGGCATAAGCAATCCAGGAGGTTTCTGGAGAGCATCGATGACAACTTCCTGACACGAGTGACAGAAGAGCTGATGAGGAGAGGTGCTCTGCTGGACCTCACACTTAAAAACAAGGGCAGGCTCTTTGGGGAAGGTCGAAGGCAGCCTTGGCTGCAGTGACTGTGATATGGCAGAATTCAGTATCCTGAGAGAAGGGAGCAGGACAAACAGAACGATCATAACCCTGGACTTAAGGAGGGCAGACTTTGGCCTCTTCATGGATCTTCTTGCCATGGGGCAGGGGCCAAGCTCAAGAACACTCTGCTCCAAAGAGCGGAAAGTCAAACAAAAATGCCAGGAGGCCTGCATGAAGGAACAAGGAGCTCCTGGCAAAACTCACACACAAAAAGGGAGTACACAGAAGGTGGCAGCAGAGACAAGTAACATGGGAAGAATACAGAGACACTGTCGAAGCATTCAGAGATGTGGCTAGGAAAGCCATAGTCCTCCTGGAGTTGAATCTGTTGAATCTGGCAAGGGGTGCCAAGGGCAATAAGAAGGGCTCCTCTAAGTACATAAGTAGCAAAAAGAAGACGGGAAAATGTGGGCCCACTGCTGAATGGGGCAGAGTCCTGGTGACAGAGGACATACAAAAGGCTGAAGTACATGTTAAGGGACTGAACACCTTCATTACCTCAGTCTTTACTAGCAAAACTGGCCTCCAGAAATCCCGTGCCTCAGCGTGGGGGAAAGTCTGGAGCAAGGAAGACTTTGTGCAACAGGAACATGTTAGGGAAAAGCTAAGCAAACTGGTCATCTATAAATCCACAGGCCCTGATGGGATGCACCCATGAGTGCTGAGGGAGGTGGCTGATGTCATTGTGAGGTTACTCTTGATTACCTTTGAATGATAATGGTGACTGTGAGAAGTGCCTGAGGGCTGGAGGAAAGCAAATGTCATTCCTATCTTCAAGGGCAGGAGGAAGGACCCAGGGAACTACAGGCCAGTCAGCCACACCTTGATCCCTGCTAAGGTGGTGAAACAACTATCCTGGAAACCATTTCCAGGCACATGAAGGACAAGAAGGTGATTGGGAGTAGTCAGCACAGATTCACCAAGGGGAAGTCATGCCTGACCAGCCTAGTAACCTTCGATGAAATGACTGGTTTGTAGATGAGGGGGAAAGTAGTGGATATTGTCTGCCCCGACTTGTAAGGCTTTCAACACTGTCTCCTGTAAGATCCTCACAGAGTAACTGTTGAAGTATGGACTGGATGAGCAGACGGCGAGGTAGACTGAAAGCTGGCTGAACAGCCAAGCTCACACGGTTGTGCCCAGCATGGTCCTGGGCAGTCTGCTCTAGGTCGCCCTGCTGGAGCAGGGGGGTTGGAACAAGGTGACCTCCAGAGGTCCCTGCCAACCTCAACCATCCTGTGATTCCGTGATTGTATTTCACCTAACACTCAGTCCTGCTCTCCTTGAATTCAGTGACAGCTGATTTACTTTTAGTTTAGCGAAAACAAAACCAGACAAACAAATCCACACTTACACATATATGTATGCACACATACACGTATAGGTGTGTTGATGTATACCGACAAGCCACAGTCTAGCAAACATGAGGTCTAAACATGCTTCTATGGCCCATGGCTAACGGAATTCTTCCTACCACTCACTGTCTTTCAATGCTGTAGAAACAGTGCTTTAGGCCAAACTGTGTAAGTATAAGGGTTATGACTGAGAGGGGTCATTCCTCTGCAGCAACAGTAATTATTAGAAAGAGAGTGTCTCAGCATGCTTGAGACAATGGCTTGAGCCTTACCAGAGCAGAGTATGCAGTGCACTGTTGAACTGGCTGCCCTTCTCTCGGTCTCCACTGGGCTTCACCCATGACTGGCAGAGGAATTGCTTTGCTAGGGAAGCTGTAAAAGATAAGGAATAACTTACTGAAGGAAACAGATGTGTTTCATTTCCCATGTACTGCAAGAATCCAAGACAATTTCCTTCTTCCACATAAAGGCAGTGTGTCCCAATGGCTTTCTGAAAGATCACAATATTGCTACCCCTCAATATACCTGAACTTTGTTAAGTCAGAATACGTTTCCCCTAAAAAGCAGTAAGACCACAAGGACGTACATCATGATAATAAAATATACGCACATCCAGTGTGTTCTGGTCTGGAATACTCATTCGCACCAGAACCGTCATCCATCTCTGGCCATTTCTCCCTGACAAACTTATGTTAAGCATTATTTGTTTGGTAGCTCCTACAGTGTGCCAACTGTTTTTAATTACAGCAATATGCAACCCTTAAGGCATCCATTTCTAGAAATGGAATTCCAATAACAAATTATTTGACTTTTTGGCAACAGTGCTATAATAATAAATGTGAACAGGCAAGTTTAAAGTTCACAGATTTCTTAAATCAAAACTGCTAACAAACCAGTCTGTCTCTTGCAGAAATGTTTAAAACCAGAAAATTATTAGTTAAAATTGGTTATTTTAACTGAGTGGGCAGTTATCCCAATGTGGCACTGTTTAAAATAGTAAAATAATCTCAAAGTAGGGAACTTACAATTCTGAGTGGCTATGGGGATCTGAGAAGGACAAATTCTAGAGATGTCTTAAAATGACAAGGTATGGCTGAAAGAGGTGACTGTGTTTGGAGTCTTTATTTCAGTGTGTGACAATGCTGAGATACATTTCTTGTATATTCCCTGCAAGCATGTCTATGCCTTATCTGCTTGAATGCTGTTCCTCTTACAGAACAGGTCCCAATTCCTGAGAAGCGTTCTCTTAATTGAAAACATTTGTTGCATGGCATTAAGAACATACAGGTTTCCTCCCTCTGCCCTGAAGTAACAGCTGTATTTGCAGTTCATTTCCATAATTTTTGGAAATGAGCTGTCACAGCATATTGTAAAACATCTGTACTTACACTAGGAAGTTACATCAGATTAAGTCTATGATCACCTCCATAATCAGTCATTAAACTGGTACCAAAATTGAACAGCAGGCTTGTTCTTAGAACTCTTAAAAGCTGTGAGGCTCTGATTTTAATTTTAAAAACACCAACTAAGAGAGCTGGAGGCTGATTTCCTGCATGTGAGCGAAGCACAGCAATACAAATACCAAAGAGGTTCAAATATATGTATTGCTATTCCTTTTATTAATGGCTAAGACTGTTCACCCCAGTGAGACTACTAGGATACCAAAGGGAAAATCTCTCCCCCAAAAGATGCACTCCAGAGACAGAACCCACAACTTACAGGCAAAAGACAACACAAAAACTAATTAGAGGTTCTTCACACATTACCCATTTTCTCTTTCTTCCAGCCAGCCATTGGTTTCTCAGCAACAGCAATCAGGAGCTGAGTGAGGATGAATGCGCAGTGGAAGCTGGGAACACTCTGCTGGAAATTCAGTAGGTAGTGAAAACTCTCACTGGGGATGACAGGAAAGAGAAAAGGTAAAAACAGTGTAAATAGTCTAATATGTCCTTTATATCTACGTGTTTCTGGGAGATTACCCTATCTCAGATCCAAGGTCTCCCTCGCCCAGTATTTTGTCTCTGGCAGTGCCCTTCTGAAGAAGGGGTAGTCAGCCACTAGCAGATAAAAATTCAGTCACTGAGAAACTTCTCTCAAGCCCCAGTCACTCTAAGTCTAGCAACATCTTTGTACGCTGCTTTTGCCTGGTGCTCCTGTAGGCATTTTAACTATCCAGAACATACTCATTCCTTCTGTGAATCCTACCAACCTCCTAGTCTCCAATAGCGTACAAATGCATGAGATCCATAGATTAATGCATATTTTATAATCCAGTAGCTCCTTTTCATTAGGTTTGACTGCACTGCCATTCAATTCAATACAAAGCTCTCTGAAGGTAGTATGGTCTCTACGAGAGCTCCCAAACACACATTTAGCCCACACAAACCAGGGAAAAATTGCTTGAAATGCCTCCCTTTCCAAGCTTGGGAAATACTGATTCTACCTTATCAGCTCCTCAAGAAGAAGAAACTCTGTCTCTCCTGGCTTTAGCCTCTCTGCAAGCACCTGGAGAGCTGACCTTAGCAAGTCAGTATTTTCGTGCTGAGAAAAACCGTTCCTGAGGGAGAAGAAAAAAAAAATAATCCAGTTCATCATCAGACTAGCAGGAAGAGAGATATCAG
Source organism: Anarhynchus alexandrinus (assembly GCA_008711295.1). NCBI lineage: Eukaryota > Metazoa > Chordata > Aves > Charadriiformes > Charadriidae > Anarhynchus > Anarhynchus alexandrinus. The sequence goes on along the minus strand of VUYV01000857.1, from coordinate 77,037 downwards.
ATGCAAAAGCATATCTGGGTATGTATTTGCAGCAAGAAAAATAAAGAAGCTGTATATGCAAGAACAACCCTGCAATATGAAAGTTATAAGGGGCCACAAAAAACTGAAAACTGATTTTGACAGCAAACTTAGTTCATATACCCTTTACCTTTTCCAGGGAAAGGAAAACCTTGTGCACACACCATACTAACTTTTCCGTTAGACTGCAGACCTGGCTAGGAGAGGACAGGCCATTTCACATAAGTGAAGGTGCATATATACTAAAACAATGTTACGCGGACCTGAAAAAAAGAGGATGTCTAATGACAGTTGCTGTGCAAGTGCCGTGATAGTGGCTGGTCACCGCCTAAACAACAGGTAGGAGCTTAACAGGGAGGAAAACTGTAGAGATCTTCATTAATTCTTTGAACTACCAGTGTCTGTGAAATCACTCAGTGAGGATGTGCATTCTGGAAAGGCTCAAATGCCTCCATGTTCTAGAACTATAGACTGAACACAAGTTAATTAACAAGCGGTAATATAAGAGGGCTCAATTAAATGTATGTAAACGGAGTTGTAAGTTGGTTGTTGGAGTTAAGTGGCTGGACAGCCAGCCCCAGTATATGGCTGCCTGACCTACAGCAAAACAGAATTATGTTACTCTCGATCCAAACCGAACAGCAAAACTGATCTTGAGCTGCCTGTGGTTACAAAGTGGTCAGTTTCTTTGGTTTACAAGATGGGTACACTCAGGAACAACCAACATTCATACTGGCTAATGAGAAAATGACCAATCTGGGAACAGTCAGGAGCGGATCAGGACCCTTGAGGCTCCAATAGTAGCCTGCAGGAGAGGCAGACCTCAGACCTCATACGCATTTTACACAATTACTACTGTTTTTTAAGTACAAAGGTAAACCACTTTCTGCACACAGATCTAAATTAGGGTTCAGAAAAAACTTCTGTGATGCTATCCTGGATTATATATTAGCAGATGCAGAGGTCAAATCCAGGCTGCATATGCCTTGTTGAGTTTGGCATTTATGAATCCAGTTCAAGTGCATCAGCAGCACAGGCTTTTCAGCAATGAAGTACACATTCATCCTTTCCCATTGGCAAAAGAAATCCTTTAATTGCTCAGGATTCAGGCAGTGACAATTTAGTAAAGGATAAGGGGACTTACTGGGTAAGGCATTCCAAGATCCCTAGGAGTTGCACAACTAGGTGTGCCAGTATGCCACTTACGCTGGTCTTGATCCAAAACCACATTGAATTCTAGCCAATTCAGTGCCTCATCACCTACAGTTTTAGTTCAGCTCAGGATCAAGCAATGAAGCTTGACTTAACTATGAAGTGCTTAAGTCTCCAGCCACTGCAGTGTGTTGTTCTGCATGGCTGACAAGCCACTTGCTGGGTACAAACACTTTAAAGAAAAGGAACAAGAAGAGTATGCAATAAACAGACTATGCTCATTTAGGCAACTATATACTATTTTGTTTAAACTCACCAAGCAAACAGGGAGCGAAAAGTTAGTAACAGCTGTTGGTAACAAGAGGACATCAGCTGGTGCTCCTGGATGTTCACTCCTGGGTCATCTTCCACACCCCGATTTTGTGTTACAACTGCCTTTAATACCAAACAAGTAATTCATTAAATGCTATTCCAAGGAAAGATAATGACACAAGAATCCATTTCCATAAATTCCATGTTTAAAAAACCTGAAGAAAACAAAGCCACTCTCTTTTTCCCACAAACAAAACCAAAATACCTTTAGAGGTGACAAAACTTGACAGTTTTTTGAGTCACAATTGCTGCCTACTGACCTGGAAGTAGTTGTGCATGTTCTCCATGTGATTACACAGTGGCTTTAGTAGCTTGACTACACACGTAGCAACTTCCTTGGGGGATCTCCGACACAGGTGGGAAAAGCCAATATCCTTGTAGCCTCTTTCCTGCAGTAAACCCAAAAGATTAAAGTCACTTCATCAGCCTTACCCAAGAATAACTTTGCATCAAGCGCTACCTCTTAGACTGCTTCTGAGCAGTGCAATTCCTGATGTCATACACTCTGTCAGGAAGGGTCACAGAATAAGAAAGTTGGCTTCTGCTGAACAACCAGCACCAACTGAGACAAGTGGACACATTCAATGAAAATAATAAAACTGATGTGATGTGTAGCTCTTTTACATTTTACTCAAACACTAAGAGAAAAACAGTCTCTGCACATGGGAATTAAGATAGGTGGAAAGACAAGGACAAAGAACACTAAATATGATGGATTCCATCAGGTTATAGTGAATTTCTCATAGTTTAATGTAACGGGCCACACGTTTACTTTTCTCCCAAAGGCATCAGCCCAGAACGCAAGGAGTCACTGCACTCAGGGTGTTCTAAAGACTACAGAAAAAGCAGAAACCCAGATCCAGATGCTTCTGTTGGATCTGGCAGCTATCTGGCCTGTCTAACCTGAGCTGCTTCTTGAACAGCAGAGCCAGTGTTCCCAGGGAGATGTAGGAAAAGGGTCACTTGAGTTTTGAGGCTGTAGGGCTTTCCCTCAGTTATATACTCTTTCCTGAGACATGCAGAGAACTACACGATGCAAACAGTTCAGTGAGGGAAGTGGTACAGAAGTCTCTTTTGAAAGAGCAAGTGCTGCTCTGACACACAGTTGGGCATCAGACTTCTGTTTAACTGTTCAGTGAAAATAATTGTGAAAAGCATTTCTTTCGAGAAAGGCCTGGACACCACTGATGTGCTCTGACTCAGCCCAGGTCTAGCCCCATCGGCTACTGCTGTACTTGCCTTTGGAAAGGGCACTCTCCTTGTGGAGCCTGGGGTCAGCACATGTTCCAGCTTCCAGCACAGGTCATCCAGAAGGAAGCAAAGTTCAGCAGGCCCCAGCTGCACAACTTCACGAGCCTGCAATTACAAGAACTGTCAATCCCAGGACCCAAACGTAATTGTAGTGCCTTGAAGCTCATGTTCACCCACTCCATTTCCAGTTATGACTCCTGGCTTAGTTAACTTCAGCCAGGGACCTATTTGGTAGATGACAGAGTTTCATGTGTCCCCCACTGCAGGTATGGGGCATTGGTTCTGGTTACTCAAAGTGTGAAGCAAACCTGGTGCTCTGAACATAGCTGAGGCAATGTCAGTAACACTTCACTACTGAGAGAGAACAGATTTATATACATTGACATTGAAAATAAGCACCTAAGCATAAAAAGAGGCTTAAGCCCAAAGAGTCAAAAAATTCACCAATTGAGTAACACTCAAGAAGTAATTTGAAATAATGCCACATAGCCCAAGAGACTTGTCAAACAGTCTTCCAGTTGGCATGTGACCTGCATGCACAGAGACAGCTGTCCTTGGAGTAGGCCAGGCTGTACTCCAGCCTGCCATGGCCTGTTCACATTTTACTAATCTTACTGTAGCCTAACAAAATTAGACTCCAGATGGACTCAGCTGCCTACAAAGAGGGTAACAAAATTAAGCACTTCTGCTGTCCCCATCCACAGTAATGCAGTTTTATATAAGCTCCCAGTTGATAAACAGAACCCTGCCCACTGACGGCACATCCACGACACCAGTCCCACGTTTGTGCTGAGTTTCCAATACGCGGATGCCTTGAGAGACTTACCCTTTTACAACATGGGCTTTACTTAAATGTCATAGGTTCTTTTTAATAGGCAAGACGCCTCTTAGTGTATTTAACATCCTACAGCTTAGCAGTGTTCAATATTAAAGCCCCTTCCATTCCATTAGGCCTATGCATGTTATACTGTAACTTTTTTCCTTTTATGCAACATTCATATTACTGTCTTTAACGCTGCTATACTACATGTCTGCTGTTCTCAGGAAAGTCCTCTTTATCTCAGTGCCTTGAAGTACTTTGGTTTCTCTGGGGGCAAATTCCCTCCTGGTACCTAGCTCACAGCCCTGGACCAACACATCTTAACATAAATCTTCTGTCCATTTTAATGGAGCAAAAAGGGCCAAGGCCTCCCAGAGAGGCAGTTACACAAAGCCTTATCAGTATGGTTTTATGCTGTTCCATTCACCTCTGTATGCATCTCTGTGTCCAAAATGGACTTTGTCAGCAGCCCACAGTGGAGTACAGTGAACACTTCGAGGTCTAACTCGCGGAAGTATGGGCGATAGCTCTGTAGGTGCGCCAGAGGATTTCCTGCTTCTCTCTCAGCAGCAGTCTGAAAAGTAAATGGCAGAATTAAGGTTGCAACCTGCAAGACTGTAAGACCTTCTAGCTCAAATAAAGCTATTTATTTCACACAGATTTCCATATTTTGTGCTAGGTTGAAAAAAATTACTAAGAAGAATTCACAATAGCTAGTAGAGGGACAAGCACACAGAATCAGAAGCATTTTTATTTTGGACACTAAAAATTTTCTAGAAAAAAATAATATTTAGGAAAATGGAATAATCTTTGCTATCTCCTTTCTGTGAATCAGGGGCCATTGTGAAACCCATTCTGGACTTGGTGAAAGACCAAGCACTATAAGCACCCATAAGCACCACAGGAGATGAAGGCAAATATTTTTAGCTTTCATAAATACTGAGATGGTAAACTATGGAATGGTCTGTTGTCTCTGGGTGACAACCTGTAAGTTCTTAGAGATTAGCCCCACACAATCCTGTCATGGGAGCTGACGTACATTACATGTGGCTATCAACAGGACTTCTGTATTCTGTCGTCCTGGGCAGGGCGCAGCATCTAAGGACTAGTATGGGACCAGTACTCTAGTCAGGTAAGAAAGATTAGACACATTCCTTCCCAAAACTATTTCAGACTTTGCTTATTCCCTGCAACTTAAGTAACTTTGTTATATCTGACTCAGTTACATATCTGTACAATAGCAGGGAAATAGAAGCATATTCGCCTGGCTGAAATTGATAAAATGGACTCTGAATAATATTTATTAGTAACAGTGGTAGAAGTGGGGCCTTGTGGGATGCTTATGAGATCCCAGCCCCCAGGATGCTGACCCTGAAGCTGGGCACACTTCCCTGGCTTCTCTCTTTCAGCCAGCACAGATTTTGCATTCCAGACATGATGACAATACTGTAAGAGCTTGTACAAAAGAACAAGAAAGAAAATTAAATAATTCATTTGTTGATAGATTTGGGAAGTAGTTCTTAGCATGTGATGAAAATGGATAATTTTAAAGATGCCTTATCACAAATACATTGATCAAGTACCTCAAGGTAAGTTTGCAAAACGAGCACCTGTGACTGAAGCAGGCTAGAATCAGTGGGAGATACGGTCCTTATCAGAGTTTGTATTTTCCAGATTCATTTTACAATTTCTGACCTGAGTCTAGGAATGGTGGGTTATTGCAGTAATTTGAAATGAGACTCTGGCTTAAAACAGAAACTTTCCATAGTCATAACAAGAGAGTAACTAGTAGTATTGATAATCCTGCACATTTGCACTGCCCTGAACCATACTGTCTCTTGGAGAGTGGCTGGCCTCTGAAGCAGACAATTTTCAAAATTCAGATGGGAGGCAGGTGACAGAAAGCAGAACTGAACCACTTGACTGTGTTAAACTTTTGAAGTTAGCAATCCCTCTCTCAAAGCTTTTGTTTATGTCATATTCCTTAGTCTATCTTTCTTGCGAGTGCCCAGGAGTATACACGTACCTTCTCCAGCTCGGAGAGCTCAGTATCAGGCTGGTTTCCCTCAGAACTGTCATCTGCTTGAGAACGATCTGCAGAGCCCGCTTTGCTGCCATCAGCCTTTTTTTTCCTTCCTTAAAGAGAAAAGCAACTTCAGAAACAAAGGCTACACTGTGTTAAATGCTAGACAGCACTTGCAGCCAGGGAAACAGCACAGGCTGTACTTCAGTCAGCCCTAAGAAAGCACGGAGCACACACAGGTTGTGTGTCATCTGTAGCCAGGATCACGGTCCAAAAGAGTCAAATGCATTTGGGGATCCCCCTCAACCAGCTTCTCTTTTCTAAAATCACAGTAAGAAATTAAAGCAAATCTCTGTAGTTTAAATTCTTACTGTAGTTTAAACATTATGAAGTGATTGCAAGAATGAGTGGGACATCATCTTAAAAAATGCTTGAACCAAAATTTAATGTTTTCTCCTCAAACACAGTATTGAGAAAAGAGGACCTGGAAAAGGAAGATAAGACACAACTATAGAAGGGACTTGCACGGCTGCCAAGCCAAGCCAAGAAACACAATGAATTAATTGCAACAGTCTTCACTGCTGACAACAGCAAGGAGATTCTGACCTGAGGGTAGGGACCTGACACACTGTGTAGCAGAGAGATCAAAGAAACTACATTGATTTCACATAATTGCACAGGATGTATTAGACCAAACAGCCAGCCAATAAGTCACCAGGGTGAGGTGACATTCACATGAGATCCCCAAAGGAATGCAAATGAGACATTTCAGAGCTGCTGGTCACAGTGCCAGAAGACTGACAGCTTGCCAACATAATTCTTCTAAATAAAAGGGGATCTAAAGGGAATCCAGGAAATTAAAGAGCAGTGAGTCTGTCCTCCATCACTGGGAAAATGGCAGAGTTGTCTACGATAAAAAATAAGATCACTGAGCACACAGGCATACAGCCTATTGGGAAGGGCTTCTGTGAAGGAAAATCTTGCCCCACTAGCCTGCCAGGTGCCATGTGCATAAAAGGGATCCATCAGCCAGAAGAGATTTAGATTTCCAAAAAGATTTGACAAGGTTTTACACCAGAAACTATTAAGGAACTGAACTGGAATAGTGCTTTCTTGGACTGAAAGCTTGTTAGAGGAGAAGCAGCAAAGGGCAATACTTCATGTGCAATTTTCAGATGGAATCAGCCATTGAGTCCTTCAAGAGTTGGTTGTATTCAACTTCATAAGCAACCCAGAGAAGGCAATGCTCAGGAAAATCCCCAACAAATGCAAAGTTTGGCATACGCTTTCATCTGCCATTTTATAACTGCTGTGCTGATGAGCATCAGAGACTTCTGCTTTTTTATCTCTGTGACCCTTTCTGGCGACCAGGCCATAGATGAAGTGAAACAGTATCACTGAAGCTGCATCTTTTATTGCATCGTCTTTGGAAGAGCAGAGTCAGACAGGAGAAAGTCTTCTATGTCATAATAAATAAACCCTCTGAATCAGTCTGGAAAGTGAATTTGATATATTATGTCCCTCCTAAGGAGCTCTTTGTTCCCTCTCCTCTGAGGAATATTCTTAGACTAGGTCTTATGACAGTACTTGAGCTGATCTAATGGCTCAGGGGTAGTTCTGCTCCTACTACTACTTCTTTCTCTTGTTCCCAACCACACACACTTGCCTTGCACCGACTCAGAAAACCTGATCATTGGTTAAGCAGTCACCTTGTTAAAACAGCAAAAAACTAACCTAGCAAAAAGTAAATAGCCAAAATAGCTACCACATAATAACACGGGGCAGGAAATCAGGCAGCTGCTGAGAGTGCAGTGTGAGGAAGAGAGAAGCCTTCCCCTATTTATTGGCAGTAAACTAATTTGGTTCAGCCACAATGAGATGCTGCACACCTAAAGGAGGAGCAAGGTTGGTATCAAAACTGTATGTTCTCATGACTGTGACCCATGGTCACAGCATTCACTGATTTTTTTTGTAGGCAAGACACACTAAGCTCAGGAATCTCTTGATCTGGTCTGGGCTTACTAGTCTGAGCACTTACTTCTGCTCCTTCAAAATAAAGTATCTACAGTGATGGATCCTCCTCTTGTCTGCAGAACATTGTCATAGCTTTCCTTCTGCCTTAATCACTCTTATGTGACAGGTCCAGTCCCTGCAGAATGGGTTTGGCACAGGAGAAAAGGGCGCTCTGATCTGTGGCCTCCTCCCGTTGTTCCATTGAATGGAACGTGAATTTTTGAAGTCCATTTTGGCTCAAAGGCAGACACGTTCTCAGGAAATGTTAATCTAAACTAGAAGTAGAACTAGAGACAGAAAGAACAAAGCAAATCTACTTCAGCTTGAAAAACTGAAAGGCAAGTTCTACTTCTCTGTGGGAGCTAGCAATGGGAAAGGATGAAGGAAGCACTTCCTTGTGCAGTAGAGCCATAACAAGGTTCCTAAGAGATCAGTTGGGTACAACCTAAAGGTCAGGGATTTGCAAGGCAGCTCAAGGCACAGGTTCAGTACCAGGCAATTGCACCAACCTGTCAAAGGCAGAACAACCTACTGCTGCAGAAAATACTTTGGCAGGTAAACACAGTCAATGAAAGGCCTGGATTTTCACTGTTAAATGCTAAGCATCATCTTTCCCAAGGAGACAGACTATCCAACACCTGTTTGGAGTAGGATATTTTTACATCCCCACTTCAGCTGCAACAGGAGTTGATGAGATAAGATTTCAAGCTAGATAGACCTTGCCAGGAATTGTGTGCTTTATGCACACACAAGTGCAATGGCTGCAGTGCAATATGCCAGTCAACCCTCACATCACATCTGTTTGTTTAAATGTTTTAAACTTCCGTTACCATTCCTTTTTCTCGCTGGACCAACAGCACTACTGGACGGTACTGCTTCCAGGGCTTCAGAATCAAAAGTAGCTGGTGGTGGGACATAGCCAGGGGTTGCTGAAAGAGCCAAAACGTAGAAATTGGGTTAGTTCAGCTCCTGAATGACAAAATACAGGCAAGATACATATCTAGAGGAAGTACCATTTAACCATCCTGGTAAACGTCCCTCTGCATTTATGCTTAGGTGCATTTAGCTCCAGTTACCCTTATCGTATGTTCGCACTGCACTGGAATTACAGCTCTCTGCATTCCTCCAGCAAGGGAGGATAACAAGTGCTCAGCTGTCACTGGACATCTGTCCATGTTGGTGAAGCTTAAAGGGCTGTTCTAGCACGTCCGAGCCCTTTCTGTGCTGGCCTTGTGCTCTCAGAGCAGCAGAAAGGTATTGAGGCTTCACTTTATTTTGGATGAAGTTTGTCTCTTGGTTAACAAACACAGCTTTTAATGCATAGCTTATGTAAGTTATGTGGAAGGTGACAGTACGTTTATCTTATCAAAGACCTTTTCAGCATAAAAGGAGATAATAAGTAAAGGGGGAAGCCATAAACAACAACAAACAGGCACAAACCTGGTAAACAAGGAATACTGGAGACAATTTCAAAGACCAAAGGTCTCCAGTTTGTAATTGATGGGCCATTAAGAAACTCCAGGCATGGCTTTGGGAACGGACACCTGGACTTTGTAACTGATAAGATGGGAGGAAAAAGAGGAACTCAAGGATTTGGGATATTGTGATGAGGATGTTCGTGTGCTTGTGACTCTAGAGTGTGGTGTGTGTGTGCTGTCACTACTGAACTTCAGTCTTAACCAGCTGAAGAGCAGGATGGAGACTTCGCTGTCTGTACTTGTGTTTTATATGAATCCTATACATAGGTGCTGTTGAAGGCAGCACCTTGTCTGTGGCAGTCTGTGTAGCTGTGTCCATCGACGTGGGACAGAGATCCCGGGGTCTCCAGTGGCTAGGCAGGAGGAATTCATGGGCCTAGAGCAGCTGGAGGCAGCGGATTCTTATAACATCCCTTAACAGTTTGTTACAACCTGAATACTGGAGAAACACACTGTTTCTTTAGGATAGAGGCCGGTTTACTCCAGTATCCACCATACTCTGGCAGATTCTGCCAAGTCTGCCTGGGAACAGTCAAAGAGATGTCATTGAGGAGGTGACTCAGAAGGGCAGTTTGGACTCAGACAAATTGAAAACAATAGCTGTCCATGCACGAACTCTTAGGCCACCGTAAAAATACAGTATGTGTTACCATATACTTCCTCCATTGATGTTTAAGCCTATACCTTTCACTTCACAGCTGGTGCAGGCCCAGAATATAAAAATGTTTTATACTCACCTGCCAAGCATTTTCCCAGCACAGTCTGCAGCTCTGTGATGTTCTGTAATCGAGTCAAGACTTTCCCCTTCATCTCAGCGTCCTGTTGCTGGCAGAAGGCATTTACAACCTAGAGATACAAACCAAACTTCTTAACTTAGGGAGATTTGTACCCACTTCTACTACATTTTCTTTTCTGAATAGCATCGTCAAGTCCTGAATAAGCACACAACAAAGCACAAGTGGCCTGTGTGATCAGATCCAAACTGAGAACAAAGCTCTTCAGAAGCCCATGAGAACATGGACATAACTGGTACAACCTAAGAAAAGCAATAAAGCAACACCTACAGATCAAATGTTAACTGAAGAGAGGAATTAGCAGACAGCACATTGTCAGGTTCTGTGCTGCTTGTGGCTCTGGAGACCCCTTGGCACTTTCTAGGTCTGCCAGGAAAGAGGCAGTCCTGGGAGAAGAGCAGGAACAGGGACAACTGGGGATGTGGAATTGCACCAACTCTAACATAGCTTGTGTTATCAGAATAACCCCATCAGGGAACATTCTCATTGACCATCGATGTTAGCAAATACATGGTACAAATCTGCTTGAAGGCCCTGCATTTCACCCTTCTGTAAGCTCACGGAGTTATAGAACAAAGCAGACATTCACAGCTGAGTTTGTAAGGGACCTGTGGAAGCCTCTAGACCAATATCCCGCTCAAAGCCGCGTCAACTAAAGAGACTGATTAGAGCCTTTCCTAGTGGAGCACTGAGCATCTCCAAGAAAGGCAATCCCACGGCTTCTCTGGAAGTGGAGCACAACCTTTCCATTAGGTAACAGAAGACCAGAGTAAAAGACCACAATATGCCCTCCCCTCTGGCTTCTCCTGTACAGGCTGAACAACCCCTACTCTCCCAGCCTACCCTGATACACTCTGTGCTCCAGCCCCTCATCAGCCTAGTGGCCTCTGCTGGACTCACTCCGGAATGGCAATGGGAGCCCCGAACTGGACACAGTACTGCAGGCAGGGCCTCATACAAGCCAAGCAGAAGGCAACAATCCATGCCCTTTACCAGCTGGTGACTCCCTTGCTCTCCAGCATGGTGAGACTGGCCTTTCTTTCTGATGCTCCCTTCTTACATTAACTCATAGTTTAGACATATATTTCGGGTTTGCAGCATCCTCCCTGCAACAGCAAAACCGATTTTCATACACGAAAATATGCCAGAGTGTACAAAATGCAGCTGAGTAGCAAGTGGAAAACTCACATCCAGAAGGCAGTCCTTAGAGCCTGCTAGCAACAGGATAAAGGATAAATGATAATGAAGAGAAGATCACAGAGAGATCACCAAGACCTTGCCAGAGAAGGTTTCCAAGAAGCAAGACTTTTCTTCAACAACAATTGCACCCCTGAAGCCTAAGGTTAGTGTTTGTAAGCGCTACTCATCAGTGCTGCCCCAGAGCCTGCAGACAAAGCTCTACTCACCTCACGAAACCAGTTGAGAGCGTAGAACAAGAGTGAGCACAGAAATTCCCGTTCCTGCTTGGATAGAGAGTCCAGCTTCCCTTCAATCTCCAGGTCAGTCAGGTACAGGGGGCAACCTGGGACACAGCAGGAAGAGAACATGTTGGACTGTGTTTGCTACCCATCTGTTGGTCTTTGCACGGACAAAGTCTTTTACCAAAGCCTGTATCAATTCCAGTGGCTATCTGGACTAAGTCTCATAAGCCACCCAGACAAAGCAATTGTTTCCCCTGCCTCCCTTCCACTTTATGAGCAACAGAGCATCTCAGCCTCCTTCACAAACTACACAATTCTTCCCACAACTGCAGGAAGTCTTTGCAGACCTGGGACAGGAACAAGTCAGCCAGACAGACTCTATAAAAGGTCCATTTCCCATACCTAATAAGGCATCAATTTCCTCCAGGCTTCCACTGTTTTGCTCTTCGGTGTAGAACCTCAGCAATCGAAAACAGGGTGACAGACATATTGGTGACACTATCCTGGGATAAAAAAAAAAAAAGAAATGGAGTGGGTTTTATGTTTTTATATACCTCCAGAATGCCCATCACTTTTCTATTATGCCCTATGTCCTCCCCATGCCAACTTGCCTACGCCTTCTATTTTGCTTCTTGCAAGTCCCAGCAACACAGAGCAGAAATGCACCATATGGTTAAAAAAAAAAACAAAAAAAAATGGTGATCACCAATTTTCTAGAAAAGAATATAAGGGCAGAAAACTGGGTGTAAAGAACAAAAATGGGGGGAGATTTATTTCTGGTAGAAATCAACATTGAATAATTCAGAAGGAATTATAAGAAATTAAGCAAAACACATCTGTGAGCAGTGGAGAAACCTCCTTGAATGCTTTCTAGCATGCCACTGCTCACATTCTGAGTGAGGAAAATTAACATTTTTCCATAGATGCATGTAAAGTAGCTACATTTTCTTTTATTTTAAAGTGATCATGTCTTTTTTTAAGCACAACTAAAATCTCAGCAAAATCTTATGACAATAAATTACGCAGAATATGAAGGTAACAGTTAAAAAAAAAGCCTTTTATTACTTCTAACTTTGATGCCCTACTGTTTAATTAGACTTTTCTTTATTTTTTACATGCTTCCTGTTCCATTCTCCAAAGACAAAGCCCTTATTTCTCCATTGAATTTCACTTGTGGCTGCATGTTTGTGGTTTTGCTCTGGAGCACAGTCTATGTTGTCCAAGTACAACTGAAGGTGAGAAAAATCACGTACTGTTGATGTACATTAAATCCTTAGTGACTCTCTATTTGAGAATCATTATTCAAAATATGAATTTTGCTACTTCAAAGCTGCCTCTCCATCTCAATATGGCATTCAATATCACCATAACATGAGAAGAAAGAGCTGCTATTCTCATATGACAGATGCAGCATGACTTACCCAAGATCACCTAAACAGCCTGAGCCAGAACAGACTGCCAGTTCCCAACAAGCTTATGCCTCTAGACCTACCTTAATACGTCTAACAGCAAGAGAAGGAAAAGAACACTGGAAACGAGTAAATTCTCTGACCAGCTCCTTATCAGGCACTTTGGCAGGCAGGGCTGAGAGCAGTGAAGTGCACCAAATGAAAACAATTCCTTTACCTTTGCAGTCATCCCACAATTAAGTGTCAAAGTACCTTTTACTTTGGTTATTCATTCCATCAGTGACCCTGCCAAGCTCACTCTGAGACACCAATGGTAAGAGGTTAATAGCAATTGCTCCCTGACTTTCATCTTCATCCAGATTATACAAGGACTTCACTGGGAACAAGAATGACCTGCAACGACAGAGAAGATTTTGTTGACAAACTCAGTTCTCAGCGACAGAAACATTACAAATACTTAGCCTGTGATTAGCATACCCATCCACCGTAGGGCTGAGATCCACCACAAAGTCACTGGGAAAGTCCTCTACCAAACTCCTCCCAAATTTGTCCTATAAAGAAATGAAAAAAAAAAACCTGCTCAGCAAAGGGGCTCAGTGAATAAAGCTTCAACAGCAGCAGTGGAAAATGTAGAAGATAAGGCCAAGCAAATTATCCTGGAACAGTCACAGCAATGAAGCCCACTGCCTACAAGGAGAGCCAAGGCCTGCCTTTAGAGACAAAGCCAGGAAACATTGCTAAGCATGCACAACAACTTTTTCCCTGCTCTTTGAACACAGGCTTGTCTACAGGTTCTACAGTGCTGCAGAGACGCAGAGCAGCTGGCTGGAAGAGGAAAGCAGCCATGGCAAGTACTCTGTCCTAAGAGTCAACGATCAGAATGAAATGGCTATGAAGTGCTGGCAAAGTTCTATTTCACACAATGCATCCCACATGCTTACCTTGTTAGAAACAATTAAGGGAGAAGTAATAAATGTGACAGAGTCTGGACAAACAGACAATGAAAAGACCCCAATAAAATCTGCATAAAAGTTGTGCAAAGAACCTTAGCTTGTTTTTGCATTTCAGTCTTGCAAGGAAAAAGGATAAACCCTCCTGTCCTTTGCTTTTACTCCTTGGAGCACTCAGCTGGACCTCAGGAGACTGGCAGTTCTTTTAGATTCTACTTTTATCTATGAACCTTAAAAGCATGCTCTGAAATATCATTTAATTTCCTTTAAAAGGCTTCCCAGTTATCATGTAAAAGTTCACGTAAAGGAAGCTGTTAAAGCACAATGAGGAATCTGCCACAATCAACAAAAGCTGAGAGAGCTGCAAGAGGATTTTGTATCTGATCAACCTCTTACAGGAACCTTAAGCATGCCCAGAGCAAAAAAAGAAAAGAGTTCTCAGACTGGAGTGAAATCCTCAAATCAAGTCTGTCCTGCCAAGCCTGAAAAACATCGTGTTTCTGAAGAGTTCATTTAAGTGATTAAGTTCAATCTACTCTGCAACATACCAGGAGCTGCAAGTCCAAATTTCCCTTCTGCTTCTCAATCAAACTGGCGAGTTCATCATAGTACAGAGCCAAGACCTCTGGTGTTTGCTCACAGCAGAAGCCCACAAGGTCCAGCAAGGTAGAAAGCTGAAAGGAGAGAGAGAGAGCAGCCTGTAGAAATGGTAAGGTAAATGGATCCAACTCAAGCTTTTACCTCGAGTCCCTTTTACATTAATTTAATCTGAGGCATATCCAAAGCTTCATCTCTAGGGTAACAGCCCATGGTGACTTGTCTTGCAAAGACCCAATTTTAAGGACGAACGTGGGTCTTTTGAGGTCCTGGCCCTGCTCAACCATGAAATAACACAAGAGTCTGCCCAGGACCACCCTTAAATAAAGTGCCATCCTAGAAGGTTCTTCAACAGGAATTAAGGAAAAAGGCCAAGGCTAAGCCAACCCTGTAGAGCAGAAGTACTTCCTCTAGATGGCCTGAAAGGCACGGCTGCTTAGCTGAGAGGAAGGTGAAGGTTACCTTTGGTTCACTGAAGCAGACTGTCCCATTTCTTTTCTTTGTGTTTGAAATAGCATCTGGATAGAAAACTTTCACTAGATGGCTGCAGTACTGCTTGTCCTGGACTAGCAGCGGGCAAAACCAGTGGGTGCTATCTTAATATAGACCTTTGTTTCTCCAAAACAATTTTTAATAGATTCTTGGCTCTGCATTCAATGTACGAGAATCCCAAGCTCAGTAAAGGTAAATCCCAGACACACATACTACTTCAATTAAGACTGTATTTCCAGTCACACCTCCTTGCTGACCACATCCTCCCTCTCTCCCACACTGCCCCATTCTTGGTACTCACCTGCTCATCGCGCTCACTGTTCAGCTCTGGTCTCTCCAATGAACTACCATCTCCTTCATTTCTGAAACGAATTGATAACCTTGCTTTTATTGCACGACACTCAAGACATGGCAAACCCATCACACACACGAGGTTCTCTCTCCAGAGATTGGAGAATTACGCATGAAAAAGATATTCTTTGGAACATTATTAGGAAAAGACCTGCTGCTGTTTGGGACCTTCAGAACAAGACTCAATGTCTTCTTCAAGGATATGCTTTTTCTAACCTGTTGAAACCTACAATTTCTAGTCATCCCCTCTTCTGAAAGCCATGGGGCCTCACCTTACCACAAGCCTAATATCTGTAGTTGCACATTAGGACAACTACTTTAAATTCCTGCTATTTACTTGCAAGGTTCAGAAAGGTAGCTTTTCCTCTGATAATTTGGCTTTCAAGTCTGTCTCCTCCAATCTTTTTCTGAGGAAATCAGACAGGATGCCAGCAAAGTACACAACGGTCCAATGTGATGCAAAGATATTTCTCAAGTGCTAGCAGACAGATTTACCCCATGCATTTGGGTCAGACTTGAGTGGGAAGGAATTTCTCTACAAGTCAAACAAACAGATCCCCTGGGGATTTACTCCTTTTTCCGAGGCACAGAACATGCTCCACCTGCTGGGATCATTTGTGTGCACTTTACACAGCAAACTCCCTGCCATCAAAGGTGCCTTGATGCACTGATCACCCCCACAGGCTCCTCTGGGTGTTTTTCCCCTCTAATACTTATTTTAGGATTTTCTAAATCTCCTCTTGAAATAACTACATTAGCATACCCTGCTGAGACTTGAACCAATACCTTTAAATTAGCGAGTCTGATGTCAGTACTATAGGAGCAACCATAGTGAAGTTCACTGAGTCAGGGCCTGGAACTCAGATGGCCTTTTCTCTTCATGTAATGAACAGTAAAAGCATTTTATTAAGAAGCGCAAAATCAGCATGCTAAATGCTTCCCAACACCAGTCAAATCTTTATTTTCCAAATGCTTTACTCTTTGCCAGAGGTCCTATCAGGAGTTTGCCTGGTTTACAAATGCTGTTTATAAATTATTTATACAGTACATTGGAAATTGTCATGCCAATGCCCAGCACAGCAGTAACAATCATTCCCCTTACTTCTTTTTTAGATTTCCCTATATTCAAACATGGAGCACATTAGGTTATTCAGCCTAGTGTCAGAAGCTGATCTGCCATCAGTCCACCACAGCATTCAAATCTTTTTCCAAGCAATAGGTCCTGCTGGTGCTGGTCAAGTCATCCATGAATAAGCATTAACCAGAAACTGGGGATGCCTTTGAGGTTAGCAGCAGGTGAGCAGTATTGAACAGGCTGTAACACCAAACACTATAGTCTGCAGGAAAGAGTTTTAAGTTCCTGGATTTGACCGAGATGTGCATGAGCTCAAAGGCAATGCCCCCTTTTCTTGTTCTGCTCCAGGTTTGGTCTGAACTGAAAGCATGTTAAATTCATCTTTACCACATTCTCTCTCACCTTTTTAATGCCACGCTGCCTATCATGGTAACAGCACCGATAATCCCCATTTGTTTGTGGTTGGGAACTGTGCTGGAGAGCCATTTCCTGATCACCATGTGCATATCATCCTAAAAAGAAAGAAACAGACCATGTCACCACAGAGGTACTTGTGTGCATCACTCACAACTCTATTGGCATCTTCGCTTAATGTAATTTCCAAAGGCTGCAGGGGGATGGTTTATTGGGATTACAGCTTTGCAAAAGGAATGCACATTCTGTGATTTTCTTTATTACGAAAATACTGGTCACAACTCCAAGTGAGGCTGCAAACAGCATTAGAAGTGACTCACTTTGACTTTGCTCCAATTACTACACAGAACATGTAGTTGGTCCAGGCTTCATCTATAATTAATAGAATAATATATTAAAAAAGTAGCAGATGGTCTTGGAGCCCTTCACGCACAAATGGCAGCTGCAGAGCTGCCCTCCAAAACAGTGTCAACTCCAGGAGGCTGAGGGATGGAGCAGTTTTTGGTGAAGGTCCAAACAGAGCTGTAGGTAACAGCATACGAGACACCTGGGATTAAGACATTTCTCGTGCTGCATCCCTCGTCCCCTGGGTGTGAGCAAGCACAATTGTAGAGGCTTCTTTGCAGCACCTCCGTGAGCCCACAGCAGGTCTCAATGCAGCATGCTCTATTTCAACAGCTGTGTCAAGCAGCTGATTGGCTGCGCTTTCCCAAAATGGGCACAAACAGTTTTGAAGACTTCTGAAAGTCTGGACCACTAGTGAGAGACTAAGAGGGCTCCTGACACTGAGAGCATGAAGCATACATAGAAGTGTGATGCTTCAGGAAAGTTGGGAGACCGGTCTTCTGGATGAGAAGTCTAATACTTGCTGAAGAGATCAAAAGCACAGAGGAGTGTGTAACAAATCAGCCACAGGAATCCAAGCTGCACCTACACTGCTGGCAGAGGAATGCTAATAAAGAAAGCCATCATCTTGAGAGAAGAGGATGGAACAGCTGACCAGAGGCTAACACAGCGCAGTTACCAATTGGTCCAGAATAGTGTTTCTGACAAAGGAATATGATCTGCCTGATCCCTTAAACTGACAAACTGTGGGTGAAAAAAAGACAGAAACCATAGCTGAGCAGACAATCATAGATGGGAGAGGGCTGCCAGGTGGGTCCTGGACAAAGGGACAGCTCAGCTTCCTGCTATCTAAAAGTAGTTATCAGGAATTAACTGATTTCAAAGCAGGGATGGAACAATGAATGCACTAAGCAGAAAATCATCTTATTTTAGCCAGTTAGCAACAGTCCTATTGCTAGCTTAAGCAGCATCCACTGCAGAAGAGCAGCATCCCTGTTATGAGGAGCAGCATTCTCAGAGAGCATGTGTGAGAATTCAGAAGCAGCTTCATAAAAGCAGCAAAGATCTTGCAGGCCACTGAAAAACATTATGGAATCAAAACAGCCCTGGTTGCATTGATTCTTAGTAACTCTCCCTACTGGTCCTGCAAAAGAGGAGGTTGGCCCATACAGAGATCCTCAGGGATTGAGAGCTGCATGAAAGCACAAGTTCTAACCAGAGAGGGGTCTGAGATGGAGGAGATTAAGGCTTGAATTATGCTATGCAAACTACCAGTGCCAACAAGATCAAACTGGTAGCAGAGAAAAGGGCAGTATGTGGTTATGCCATCTTTTCTTGACCTTCACTAGGTAAGATGCCTCTGGAATGACCCGTGCAGTGCAAGGACAAATGCCTAATCTGCCTGTAGAGATTCTCATGTCCAAGAGGCATCAGTTTTAGAAGTACAGTTAAGAGAAGGCAAAGAGGAATTTGGTTCCCAGGATACTGATTTCTTTGGTGATCTGCCCCTGGAGTCTTTGGTATCACTGAGGACAGAGTCAAACTGCCAACCTTGGACTCCCCCAGTCACAAACTCTCAGCTCAGAATAAATTCTAGAGCTTACACTCCTCCCCTTTTTTTTGCAATTTATGAGGGTGACAGGCAGAACACTTATTCCTGACAGCTAGTCCTTCTGGGCTGCAAAGTCACCTTATGTATTGCCAAGGCAATTTTCACAAGTTGCACAAAAGAAAGACAGACAGACTTGGAACTGGGGGGGGAGGAATTACTGAGGAAAGTAGTTCAGAAAGGAGCTAAACCTACCATACAACTGGAAATTTTGGCAATGAAGAGCTCCATCTTAACAGGGTGAGTGGGAAGAAATGCCTACAGACATGCTGTTTTACATGCCACAGACCAATCAGGAAGGGATGAAGAGCAATTTTCCTTCAGAGTCTCAAGCTAGCATGTGCAAACATACCCACAACTAGAAACTATGCAGACTCAAAGACAAATAGTCCTAATTTCTATGAATGGGAAAATTTTAAATCCAGACATCTCCATTGTGAAATAAATATCTTTGAGGTATTTCTTTAGCTTTGTCTGATCACTGCCATGCTCAAGGAGCCAGAAATACAGACAAAGGTATCTGATACCACCACTATTATGCTGCAACTGAGTCATCCTGAGGTATACTGAGGTATCCTATGTAAAATGAATATGAATTTAGACAGACCAGGTTTGGTAGCTTCTTGTGTTTAAACTAGAGCCACAAGAGGTGTGAAGTCTCCCACCTCACAGCAGAGTCCTCTGTTCTGTGTAGTTCAGTTCTTCTAACTTGAGTGTCTTTGTTGTCTCTGGAGTACAAACATTAAGCAGCTGAACAGAGATTAACATCTCAGGGAAGAAGCTGAACTATGCTTTCTGAATGCTTCCAGGTGATGGAGAAACAAAGCTTCACAAAGAGGCTGCTGAATTTACACTTTTGCAAGTCTTCAAGGCTCAGCTAGACAAAACCACAGCCAACCTGATATCATGTTGGTGACAATCCCACTTTGACTGGGAGGTTAGATTAGAGACTGCCATCAGTCCCCTTCCACCAACATTTCTATCAACTCTACCTTTGTTAGATGTGCAAGAGAAGAGGACCTTTCCAGGAAAGATGTGAGGTATGCAGTCACTGTGATGAGCCCTTGCTGTACAGGGTGGAATGTCTGGAGCCACAAGCTGGCTTGCAGCCAGTTGGGAAGCAGAGAATTTTAAGCTGAAGGACATCCTGACATCAATCACTGTTCATAGATGAGGCCACTATTAGCACAACATCACCTCTGGAAGTTAACCTAGCAAAAAGGATGAAGGTACAGCACGAACTCCTTTCTGTTGTGTCTCTGCTTACCTGAATATAGCCTCCTTCTTGCCTCTGGCTGAATGCTAGCGTGCTGAGAATGTAGAAAAGCTTCCGGATCTGACATGGATTCAGTTTCTGCGTAGAGTCTAAAATGGTCTGTAAGAGAGAAGTCACAGACTAGCTCAGATGTATCAAGAATCCCTTTCCATGCTCCCAATAATACACAATTGTCAACTGCAGGGAAGCCAATTAACTTTACCTTTTTTGTATAGGCAGGAAAAAAGCTACATTCAAATAAATAAACATAAATGCAGAACTATTGCTCTGGCCTCAATTATTGCAGTTTGTTTTATCAGAAGCTGAATGGAAAGAACAATCTGGCTACCGTAAGCATTTTGGGATTGCTCCCATCTCATTAGTGACAGCTATTTATCTTTTACTACAGGTTTGGTTACAGCATTCAAAGTATTTGACAAAATGAACATTATGGGGTTTTGTTTCCATTACAAGCCCTGTAACAGCCAAGTCATTAACAATTTAGGGGTGGAATTTTTTGTGCTAGCTGGCATCCTCAGGATATTTCTTCCAGTGCTTCAGTGAAAATGGTCCGACTGTTTCCCAGAACCATGCTAGCTTTCCTACCACTGACACACCATTTTGCTGCCATTATGTTTTTCCTACTACTGGCCAACCTCAAGCAGAATTTGGAACGAGGTGTAGAGTTTGGCAGGATTAGATAACCCCTTTTGCAACCCTCAAGAAAATTCACCCAGTTTTAAGATTAAAAAATAGCTGTCTGGGGACACGATTTGTGCTAAGATCTGCATGTTCTCTCTGTGCTGGAGATGCTCCAGCTCAGTGTCAAATACGCCAGGCATCTGCAGCTCTACACATCTTTTCACAGGTAACTGGCTAGTGTCTCAGCCGCCTCTGAGAGGCATGCCGAACATGGTACACTGCCAGACCTTGAGGTCTGGCCAGAGCATTGATTAATGTGTTTCACAGACAAGCTTTGGTAATGCATCAAAGATTGTCCCACAGAAAACATAATGTGTAAGTGATCTGCCAGCACAAGAACATGCAAACAAGGTCAGGAGGAAGGTCAATAGGTCTCAGCAGACTGCGGTGGGCGAGTACTCCCTCCCCATTGCACTTCTGACAACACATTCAATTCTGAGCTTTTAGGTTATCTCTTTCAAGAACTACTTTCAACCCTGAGTCCTTATCACATCCTCCCTCTGCCAGGAGGCAAGCAAGTCCCTTGCGAGTTTCTTCCTGTTGAACCCATCAAATGTGTGACAGATTGCATTGCAAATTCTTATGGCAGGTCTTAATGCCTTTTCAGCACATTTTAAGAAAGTAATTTAAAAATCAACCAGCTAAACAGCAAAAAGTATATAGCTTTCCCACAGTGTGTACTTAAACTACAGAATCCACCGACACCAAGTGGGCATCAAAAAAGTCAGAGGGGTGGGGGGAATACACATACTCATACTCTTCAAGCGCTCTTAGATACAGGACTTTCTTGAGCTACAAATCACCACAGATGGGGGAGTGTTCGAGAAAAGCATTGCTACATGCTTGCCTTGCTGGTTTGCTCTTCCCTCAGTCTCCACTTTTACTACTTTTAGAAACAGGCAACTGGGCAGGCCTGACCCTGCTTGTCACTCTTAGGAGTTAAGAACCCATTTTCTTCTCCCCATTGAGTACTTTCTTCTTTTAAATTTTAGGACATAAGTCTCTTCCCATCTGTGCCAGGAGTTTTGTTTTAGGATTCAAATACTGGCTAAAGTACTGTCAGTCTTTCAATGTGGTAGAACAGGCAGTCCACAAAGGGATCAGGTTTTTGCCAAGTACTTGAAATAGCTGATGTTAATAAAGACAGCATTCTCCTTCCATCATAGGTGTCATTCCATGCAATTTAAGCATTCTCCAGTTACCGGAAAGGGTACCTTTTTTTCCGTTGTCTATCTCAATTTCCCCTGTCAAAAAATCATACAGTCCTATCTTACAGCTCGTTCCTTCATAGTAGATACCTTTCACTTCTGACCACTGCATTTCTCAAGACAGATAGCTTTACAGGTACGAGTTTTTCCATTACCTCTATTTCTGAAAAGTATTGACCTATTCTGGATCCGGGGCAAAGTGGTGTAAGGGTCCTGAAATGTAGTATACCCCCAGAAATATTCATACCTTCACGAAGGTAGCATAGCGCATCAGAAGGGATGTGTGCAGCATCACCAAATCAGTGAGCACATCCAGAGAAATGTCCAATTCTGTCTCGTTTCCACTGCACACGTGAGTCACCAAAGCAGTCACAACCTCCTGAGGAAAAAGTCCCCAAAGAAACCATAGTAAAACGTCAACAGAAAAATGTCTACCCTGTTCTGCTTCTATAGAATACGTTGATCAAGTACAGATAATGATACTGAAACTCAACCGTATTATTCTAAGTCCCTTCTCAGTTTGCTCCTTAATTCCTGATATCCACAATATTCTTTCTCCTTCAGCCTGAATTTTATTCAGGCCTAAAAGATCCCAGGATTCCATAAAGCAGCTCTTCACCAAATTTTCCTTGTCTGCTTGCAAACACTGCTGCAGCTTCTGCTCTGCTGCCACCACATATGATGATAAAAATATACCCTATTTTCTTAGGCGCACAAAGCACTGCCCCTTACGTAGGAATACATTGCCTCTAACTTCAGCTGTTCCAGTGTCTTAAAAATCTTTATCACCAGCAGTTCAAAACTGACATTTTTGTTTCAAAAATCTTTTTATGGCCTTACTTCGGTTAACTTCTAGGCAGGGATCTCTCTCCACTCCCATCCAACACAACTAAAACAGATGCCATCCATCACACTATACCTGCTGGCAGTAGGAGTCAAAGGCTGCAAAAGCTTGTTTGTACATGCAGCTGCCAAAGGAGACTATGGCTGGGTGTGCAGAGTGCAGAAACGTCTGAGCAAGTGCTAGGATTGAAGGGAAGAAGTCTTTGATAACCTGAAATACAGACATCATGAAAGAGGAGATTATTGCTGCTTGGTTTAAACACACTCATTTCTCCAAATAAAGAATGTGCAACAGCTTATCCCCAAAGCTTTGTCTAGTTTAATAGCTGCTTTCCTGCCTTCTCTGACAGTCCTCTCTTGCACAAATGGACAACAAGAGCAGATAAGAATGGGTTCTCCAACCTTCTCCACACAAAGGATTTACAGATTGGTTAAGAAGCTCACAGCAGCATATCCATTATGGGTGACACCAGGGAAGTCACATGACAGCAACATACCTCTAAATAAAAGCCCCAAGACAGACACACTCTTGGCCTTCCTTTAAAAGAAGGACTCTGCTACATCAAGATACTCAGAAAAATCTAAGTTAACTTTTAAAGTTAGCTTAATCACACAGAGCTCCTTTGAACAACAAGCTCTTATTCAGATGTAAAGTGGCCTAATTTACTTTATCTTAACTTATTCTGGAAGGGAGTTAAACTAAAACTGAGCTAAACCCACTTATATTCAGAATAAAACGTGCCTACTTAAGACATTATGACAGTTCAATTAATTAATTTTAAATTCATAACTCAGTGTTTCTCAACTGCACTCTACCTCCAACGACCAGCACTGTGTCATTTTTTGTTGATATTTTCCGTTTTCTCATAGTAAACGGTAATTTACATTACACTACATATGCCCAATATATATACACATATTTAGACCTAGAAATCATTAAACTTGAAAAACAGTGCATGTAAAGATATGACCTTCTAAAGTACTGTGGGAGACAACAGCATGTCTGGAACACACAGCAGAGATCTTGGGCTAGACCACATCTCTTAGGCTGAGAGGTGTCGCACCAAAATAAAAAGCCCATCCAATTATAAGGAAAGCTCATCTCTAAAAAAAACATGTGACAGTTATAACAGAGGACATGTGCCTTGGGAGATTGATCTGGGACCAAAAATTTAAAAACAGAAGTGTACATAACGAGAATAGTATAAATAATCCAGAACAGGATTAAATCATCATCTGACAAGATCTTTGAGAGATAAAAGAGAAGAGGGAGACCCAAAGCAGAATCAGCACTGACCATTGAATGATTTTGGAAGGCATTCTGCATCAGCTGTTCTGGCATGCAGCCCAGTCGAATTTTGCTCTTCAAGACTTTCTCAGTTTGCTTCCTGTTCTTGGTGTTTGTAGAATGGATTAGCAGCAAAACTATCAGATCCAGAACCTTTTTGAGGAAATAACCACCAATCATTATGCTGAAAAGATATTAAACAGTCCAGACAACTACACGCTTTGAAATCAAAACTGAGAAGAACAGGAAGAGCTCAAAAAGCCCCAACAGCCACAACTGTAGAAAAACCTTCTCAGTCCAACAGGACAGACTTAAAGCAGGATAACTCTGTCCCTTGGCATTTCGAAGGGATGAACTAAGAGTTACAAAGAAAATGGACAGCTGTTGTACTAGGAACAAGTCAAATACCAAAAGAACCACTCATGCAACATCACTGGCAGTTTCTGCTCCGAATAGAGAAATCTCTTCATCTACAACCATGAAGAAAACCCTTGAAAATCAGAACATCAGAAGAGGACACTCCCAGAGACAAGTGCAGAGTCAGAAGTATTACCTTATGGTCAGATACAGACATGCTGTTCTCAATGGCCTAAGAGAAAAAACAACAAGAAAGCTGTTATGCTAGAGTACAATACTATATTCCAAAACCAAATGAAAAACGGCAGACACCAAAAGAAATACTGCTCACAGATTTCTCTCCTCTACAACGTGACAGCTATCAAAGTCAGCAAACTGGATCTTGCCAACAGCAGAGTATTCAGAAGGCACTCAAAAAAACCAGCAAAAAATTCAGCTTGAATGAGGACGTTCTCAAATAACATCAGATTTGAAAAAGGAATTAAGGTACTGAGCAACAAAAGGCTAAGAACAAGAAACAGTCTCATGGTTTACACTGAAATGCAATTCAAAATTAAATTTAGCCCAATACCAGCCAATATTCATTTCTTGCTGGACATTTTCAAGCACCTTAAAGATTCACACAGCTCAGTCTCAACATACAGGTACACACTTTTGCTCTCTTGCAGACAGGAAAGAAAAAAAAAAAGATTATTTTTTCCAAAACTCTCTTGTAAACATGCAGGACCAGTCTTATCCTGCATATCAAGATGTGGGGGCTGTACAGTGGAGCCCAGTGGCCACCTTGCAAGCACTGTGAAATCAGTAACTAAGGAAGAAAGTAGACTCTGGAAAAAGCACTGCTAATTTGGAACACAGAATGAAATCTGTATCAGCAAAACAAAGGGCTACATTTGTCTTTTGGTATCACGTTTGATTACAAGAAAGGCTCAGGCTCAACCTAGGAGTACAATTAAGTAAGGAAACAAGGACTGAAGCATCTTACCTTAATCCAAGCTTCAGAGACATCTTTCTGAAATCTCACAGCTAACTTGATAACATCAAAAAGTAGCTTCACACAATTTTGGCTGGTGGTTACTTGGCTCATGGAAGAACTGTAAATGATCAGAAAGGAGAAGACTCAGTCATTGTAAACACTGTACTAAAAGGAACAAGGCAGCCTAGCAGTCACAGCAGTTACTTAAAGCAGCCATTCTCCAGAGGGAATGCTCTGGCAAGGATAGCGAATCTCAGAAGAGTTTCAGGAAAGGGTGGAAGCAGAGGTTGCAGAATCAACCAAAGACATACTGGAGAGAACTTAAAACAGACAAACTAGCGGCAACATTATTAGAAATGGAGTTGCATACCCCTGTGCAGACATGGATGCAGATGGTTCAAAAGGAACTACATGCATGGCATGGGAAGTCGGCTCCACAAGGACTGACAAATGTGTTATTCTAGCACCAAGCAGGAAGGAATAAAGATGTCAGCACCTTTACTTGGGATAAATTAGGCTCATGTATGTAACCGTGTGTGCCAGAAAGACCAGATAAAGAAGAGCCGAAGTTCTCTTGTCCCATCTTATCCTTGGAGAATCATGTAAATCAGCTCAAGTACCTGGCCTGGACTTGGCTTTTAAGCTTCTTCTGGGAACCTAGGATCTGCAGGGGCAGAACACACGATGACAGATCCAAGTTCTTACGAAGATCAGAAATCACCTGTAAAACACAAATCCCAGCACAAATCACTGTGTCATATGAGGAAAGAAGAGGCTGAGGAAAAGAAACCACAATCTTACAGAATAACCTTAAAATTACAAATCAAAAAACCTCACGTATTTGTAAAGAATTATAAGCATTTGACCATACTGAAACTTTTTTTTTTTTACACTTAGAAGCTGAACCAGCCGCACTTTGCTCTTCACTATCATGCACATGCATGCAGAAAGCAGAGAGGATTTCTTAAGAGTTACTCCATGAAATTCCCACCTATATCTGCTCTATGTTGCTGTGAACTAGTTTTATCCTGTTTAGCAGCAGAGCAAGATATATGACAGCCACAGGAATTCCAGGGCATGTGATTTTACCAATTTGACTTCCGTCAAACTGTAGTGGATCAGCCCAGACTGGGTTGCATGTTATACACATGCTGTTTTCACAGTGGTCTCCCTGAAAGATTTGGGCACATCACAATCCACATCTGGCTTAAGCTGAGGCTTTCTCCAAGTATGAAAAAAACATGTTCAATAGTTCAGCAAGGCTGGCTTGACAAAACACATATGGTTAATTTTAAAAATATTCTGAGTATGTTTCCTTAAATAAAGCAACTTCAAAAACTGAGGAAGCTTACATCTTAGAAAGAAAACAGTCCTCCAACAGGAGAACCACCCTTGTAGGGATGTTTCCAAAACATGATTTAGAACAGAACTCAGTGGAGCAAACAAGAAGAGAATTGCCAAGTTGCAGTCCCATGTCAGTTAGGTATTTTTGGAATTTAAAACCCTTAAAAGGTCTGTCCAATGCAAAATTCTTAGATAAAATCTAAAGGCTTAAAGTTCCCACCTAATCACAGTTTTTTCAGTCTAAGAATTTAACTGAAGACAATTTGACTGTTGTCAGTTATTTAAGATGTTTACACCAAAAAAAAATATTCTAAGAACAAATAAGAAAAATCTGTAACAGCCAGCAGAAAGGAGGATTCAATTCTCATGCCTGAAAGCAGAACCAAATCCACGTCAAAGGACAGATATAGTTTCTACATGCACTTTGATCCTTGGCAATACTAAAAATTTTACTTGAAAACATTAAAGCATACACCTTTGTGTGTGAACCAACAGCTCTCTGATAAAACATGCACTGGATTAGACAACTTATTGGTATTTAGTATAGAAAAAATACTGTACCTCTACTGCGTCTGCTGCCTTGACATTATGGAGGATGAATTTTACTACTACAGGCAAATCCTCCAGTTTTACAGAAGGCACAATGGTCATGGCAGACTGCCGCACCTGAGGAGAAACCAGTACTGGATCAGCTGTAAGACTATGGTTTGCAGAAACATAGTTATGTTAGTGGGAAGGAATATTTGGAGGCTTATAGTCCAGCAGTCTGCTCAAAGCAGGAATATTGTCAGTACTAGATCAGACTGGCTTTGGCTTTGCTAACTGCATCTTGAAGATACTCAAGGATGGCGGAAAACCCCCAAGCCCTGCCACCTCTTTGATAATTTATGTCAGTACTGCAGGCCCTAACTCATTTTTCCAAATGTCCAACCTGACCCTCCTAGGCTGTAATTCCGGACCATTACCCCCTGTCATTTCACTTGGCACTGCCAAGAAGAGCTTGGCTTCATCATTTTTTAACTGACTTTCCAAAGGGAAAAGCATGGAAGAGGTGTTACCTGGTATGCAGCACTAGCCTTTGGGGACTATGTTAAACAGTATTTTATGAACTCAAATGAACCAATTTTATTCTATTCTTAAGGAGCCTGACTGCAAGAAGTGCAACAGTCCAGCATGTCCAGAAGACCCAAGGCACATCATCTCTTATCCTTTATCAACATTCTGCAGAGAAAAATTATGATCATGCAATTATTTAATCACCAGTCTGCCTTTACTTAGAATATAGCAGTCTAGGCTGGTCACTTTTCTCAAAAAAAGAAATAGTGACAATAAGCAAGTTTAAGATGGGGAGTAAACATTTACTGCAGCAGGACTAAGTGCTTTTGCATTTGCCAAAACACTTGTGCTTGAAATTTCTGAATGCATACTGTAACAGCCAGAAAAATTCTCTCTGCCCTTCACTGAACCCCTCATGCACATTTCCAAAACCACTTTTATCTTTTCTGACTCCTTTCCAATTTCAGCAAGCTCGGGACTTTTGAAGGCCTATAGGAGTCAGGTTTAGCAAAATATTTTGAATGACCAAACAGCTCTCACTCTAGTCCTGCCAAGCAGGGGTTGGGTTCTGCTCAATGGTTCAGTAAAAGCTCTTACCTCAGCCAGAAGGTCTGCATCGAGATCTAGACGAGAAAGGGCATCCAGGATCGGAACTGTTAGCCGTCTGCCCTGTTTTAGTAAGCAGCTGATACATAAGGAAAAGAAAACAAATGATCCTCTTAATAGAACCATGAAGGGATCTTTAGTAAATTTTACGAGTCCAGTAGTTTTTGTGGCCAATGCAAAAAAAATCTCTGAAACTGACAACTAGCATTATGGAAAACTTGTTCCCTAAATTACTGCTCCTCTCTGAACATGCTGAATTGTGATTCTGTGGCTGGTGATTAGAAGCAGATATGAAGAATCTACCTTTTCAAATTGTATAAAAACAGGGAGCATGGACAAAGATCTGATACAAGGCTCAGGCACGAACTTGAAAATTGGAAGTTCGCTATAAATAGAAAAAACCAGTAAGATTGCTGGTATATGATTTATCCACACACATCACTTGGGCCTGATACCTTCGAGCTACACTTGTGTCCCATGGACAGGCCATCAGCAAAGTATAATTAGATCGCCACCAAAGCCAGGGATTGAACCTGTCTCATGTGTGACCTCCTCCCTAGTCACAATATTTGCTCTAAGAATTGCAAACATGTAATGAAAGGCACAATAGGCCCAACCAGATAATCCATTTAATTCAGTGTCCTTTTCCCAGCACTGGCCAATAGGGAACAAACACACTAAGGATTTGACAAGTATTTCCAAATGTTTCCTACATAAACCGGTCTGGCTTCCAGCAAGCTGTGGTTTGGCACCTTCTTGACCAAGGGACTGCAGCTGTGTTTAACAGCCTCATGGACTTTCCTTTCCTGAAACTCGTCTAATCATTCTTGGCTGCCATCTAAGTTAGTTACAAACTTTCTCTAGCAAGAAGTTCTACTTGAGTTGTGTTAGTGGAAAACCATGTCATTTTCAGCTTCCTAGTAATTCTATTTATGCTCCCTAATGAGAACAAGTGTGGGGGACTGAGGCAAAAGAAGGGTTAAGTGTGGCAGAACTAATAAGGGAGGAATAAGCAGCTGCAGCACTGTTTTGGCAGATGATGAAGTTGTGTGAAGCTATTCCCTAGATAAGGAGGTGCTGCTCACAGGGAAGAGAGATTCCCTTTTCGGTGGGAATGTGATCTTTTAGAGTACGCGATGGTGTAAATAAGTAAAGTAGAAAATTACTGGCCTTGGTAGAAAAGTATATAAAGAGCACACTTGCTTAATAAAGTGGATTTCATTTACCACACTCTGGAGTTCGTGCCTTAATCCTTACAAACAAGCAATGAGTACTTTCCCACATCAGAAATGGGTAGAAGCTATTAAGAATATGGAAATAAATATGCCTTGCTGATACCATTTATATGCTCAGCTTTGAAAAAATACAAGTAGAGAAAACAGAAGTCTGAGGAGTTTGATTAGCATAAAAAATTTAATTGTATGGAGCTTTTTTACTGAGAAGTTGAGACAGTAAACTGAGTATAGAAACACAGAGCTACAATTACTTTTGAGAGGGTACAACGAACAAGATGCACCAGTTGCAGGTGTAGGCTGCAATAACGACCACAGGTTTGAAAAGATAATTAACACCAGCATAAATTAAGAGATCTGTGTAATGATAAGAATTAGAAACACTGATGTGTATAATTAAATGTAGGCTAAGACTACTGAAAAAATTATTGTGTAAAATGAATACACTATTAAAAAAGACAGATGTAAGGGCTAGCTTAAGGTAGTGCTCTCTGGGAGGACAGCTACCGGCATTAGGTATCCCTGTTCCTTGGGTCAGTAAATATGCTTGAGAAACATACAAAAAAATAGCCAGAAAGTCCTGTTTCATGCACCCATTTATTGTGTTGTGGATTTTTTTTAATTAATAAAAAAATGTTGACTCTTACTATAGCAGAATCCAAGCCAAATCAAAAGCTGTCTATAGTAATATCAGAGTGACTGATCACAGATTGATCCAGCAAAAGTAATGAGTACTTAACTGGATTCTACCTGTGCTGTATCCAGGTAGTCAATAGTTTAATAATTTTTTAGATAAAAGCACTCTTGAAGCATTTAGACCTCTCTCTAAGAGCATAACAGCCCAAATGAAATGTCCTAAGCCAGTGCTAGCTGTCCCTGAATGTTACCGTTAACAGGAACAGACTGTTGTCCTACTACTTCAGTCAGTCCTGGTGCAACGTGCATTAACGCATTATGCCCTTTTCTGCTAAGTGCAAGGGGAAGAAAAAAACCCCAAACCAAAAAAACAGCTAGCAGAATCATCTGTACCTGAGCTCTCTGGCAACCTCACTTTGCTGGGAATCCTCCAGGATCTCAGGTAGACTGGTGATAATATCATGCTGGATTGGTACCGGAGAGACACTAACCATCTGCATTAACTTCTTGACGAGATCCTGCAGACAAGAGGAACACTTGTAAAAGACATGAATCTCACCGTAAGCAAGCAGTTCATTAGCACAGCAACAATATTATGCATATAAGGTCACTGAGCAAGTCATTTGTCTGGATGTATGCCAACTATTCTTAACCCATTGTCCTGTTGAAGTCCTGAATCGTAGCATAGACTTTTATGGAACGATGTTGTTTTACAGGTAGGATATAACTATCTTGGTGAGCAAAGGAAACTGGGAAACAGAAAAGCAAGCTTCTCCGTGTTTAGTATGACTTCTTGATTCAGTTCATTCTGTGACTCTCTAGTAACAGCTCTCCAGTACAAAGTAACCCAAAGAGACTGACTGACTTAGAGAAAGAAGGAAAAGAACGACCAAAGCAGGAACAGAGAATTCATCCCCAGATGCTTGTAAGTATCCAGTACCTCTTGTTAAAATTAAACAAGAAGGGATTGTAACTTCTTGCCAGCAACAGCTTTAAAATGGGGTCACCCACATGGATATGTACGTACAGATGCAAATTTATGAAAAAGGAGATTTAGAAAAAGGGAAGAAGAAAAATAGTAAAAGGGGAGGGATGTTCAAAAGTCACTGAAGGGAATCATAATAAAACAGAAAGAATTAAATCTCTCCTTCAGCATGTGAATATGAAAACAACATCCATTCTCATTAGCATAACAATTGATCTCATCCCACCTGAAAAACATTCCAGAAGTTGCCTGGAAAAAGCATACATGTGAGTGCACCATCAGTACCCACCTGGCTGTCAAGAAGCCTGTCAAGCCATTTAAATTGATTGACGATGAGCCGGGGAAAATTTGTTCCAAAGGTGCCCACGCTAAAACAGCAGAAAGTCAAACACAGATTAGTCAGACCTACAGACAGACTCAAAAGCTTTGCTGCTGGTCAGCAAGACTGTGAGGTGCAATTCAAATTAACCAACTATCAAAACCATATTATGAAAATATCATTAACACTCCTACAGATTTTAGCACCATCTAGGAAGAACCCTACTTCTTACTTGCTATGCAGACAAAGCAGGGATATTGCCAGCCTGTTTCAAAACACCACCACCATCCTAAGTTATGGCACAAAAAGCAAAACATACAATGTCCACCACCACCATCCTAAGTTATGGCACAAAAAGCAAAACATACAATGTGATGTTACTTCAGATCTCCTGTGCTACCTACCGTAAGAGTGGCTACACTAGCTTAGCCTACATCTCCTTTGAGCCCGGTATCCTTGTCCCCAACTGTAGTCAGTATTAGATGCTTTTGGCTAAGTTTTGTGTAACACGGCATTCACAGAGCAACCTTTTCACAGAGTTTCCATTCAGTCTCCAACAATAAACAGTTTAGCAAATCTCCAAGGCAGAAGCTGGTATCCACTCCACGTCTGCTATCCAGCAGTACGTTTATCCACCATTAATTTCAATAAGCCTCTCAAAAAAAAAACAAAAAACCAAAAAAAAACAAAAAAAAACAACCAAAAACCACCCAAAACCTCAACTGTGTGTCATATCTAACCTTCATATTCTCCTACACAGAATTCGACAGGGTAATTATGCATAATCTGAAAAAGCATTTCTGGGGTTTTTTTGTTTGCTGCCTTGCATAGTTAGAAACAGTGGTTAAACCTTTCTCAATCACCTGTTCTAAATCTTTCTTGCATTTACAGACATTTATCATCTCTCTGCCAGTCACTTCCTTTAATGGCAGGCAGAATTCTATTTTATTTAGAAAATTTTTCCCTACTTACTTAGAAACTGTTCTACTACATTTCTGTGACAGCCTGACCAGAAGTGCGTGCTACATTCAAAATGTGATAGTACCGTGCATTTACAGTGACATGTAAATGTCAGTGTTTTCCATGTTGTTCCCAATTCCTTCCCTAATATTCTGCTTGCTTCTTTGTCTAGTGCTAAGTGTGGAATTGATACTAAAAATAAGAAACAAAAAGAAGGACCCATACAAGATGACTAAGTTTGTCACTGTATTTATACAATCAGGATTATTTTTAGTCTATTTTTTTAAGAAAACAAGGTTTATGGAGCTGTACTGTCTAAGATGCCCTCCCTCTTCTAGAACTACTGGTCACAGTGGTGTGTCAGCACATATGTATTAATCAGTTGGCTGTTGCCAAATCGCATAGATAAACCTACTCTTCCTACAGTAAGTCAATAAATTGAATGCACTCTGTCCAGGCATTGACTGGCATTAAACCTGTAGAGGTCTGATCGTTCTATGCTTTTACGTCAGATTTGGGAGAAATTGGCCAGCTGATACAGGTGTGGTTACAACAAAAGTATTTTCTTGTCCCATAATTAAACAAAACAAAAAACAGTGGGTCATCCACTGAAAAAAAAAAATCTATTGTTCCTCCCAATTAGTTTTAGATTAGATTATCCTGGAAATCGTTACCATAAATTGTTACCTCACTTTTCATTTCCTTTTTTCATTTCCAAACATGTTGAGCAACCTAGATCTCAATGGGACCATCCCGACAAACCCCTCCTACTGCAAAATGGACCACTTATTTCTATTTTTCATTTCCATTTTTAACTGGTCATTAATACACAGAAAAAACTCCACTCTTCTTACAGCTTGATAGCAGACGAATGTTACACCATCCATTTCTAAGACTTATTAAAGGGTTCACAGCACAATTATCAGCTTATGACTTTTACATCCAAGATCCTTTAGAATTCTTGGGTGAAAACAATTTAGCCCTTGTAACTGTTTGTGTTAAATCCTCCTTTAACAAGATTTCAGTCTGAGACAATTTCTCAGACTCAGCCTCTGTACAGCATTTGTATCCTGCTTGATGCTCAGCACTGAAACAAATACTGTATCAGAAACAGCCTCAGCTTCTTTCTGTCCCTTGACCTGCTCCACTAACTCTGTAGCGAGCATCCAGGGCACCAGAAAAAGAGCTTAAGTGTTCAAGTCTTCCCTATGTTCCACCTCAAGATCTCTCACTCTCATATGATGTTCTACGTTCAAAAAACTTTCTGTTTTCTTTGTTTGAATACAATCTGTATTTTTAAAAGGAGTTCTGTTTGTACCTCACAGCCTCCTAAAATTCTGCCAGGCACTTTTATGTTTTTTTTTTTTTAAATAATGCAACACTCTATAGTCCTTCTGCTGAAATACTTCCAAAGCTTGTGCCAGTAGCTACGAAAAGCATAATGAATCATAAAGCACGTCTGTATTTCAGCCTCTATAAATTTGTCTTCTGCTTTATGCACCCACAAGTTTAAAGTCATAGTACCTCACAGATAATTTTACACATGTATGAAGAAAAAACAATCAGTGCAAACATCCATTCAGGTAAATTTGAAGTAACAGTTAAAGTCAAGTGATTGTCCAAAAGAAGAAACTTCATTACAAGGCAGAGAGAAGACAGTCTATACTCACATATCAAAAAAGAATTCGGGGATCTTTTCCAACAACAGCGTTATGACAGCAGGCTAAAAGAAAGGCAAAAAGACAGTGTTAGGATGATGATTTACTGCTTGCGCTGTGGCATTGCCACCAATACTGATCTTTCACAGAAGATGAAATATGCACAGAGAATAAAAGACTCAAAAGGACAAATAAAACAGCTCCTGTATAAGAAATCTCTTCCCTAATGCCAGAAAGGAGGCATACAGCCTGCAAGCTGAAAGCCACAAATGCTGACAGTGGTAGAAACTATCCACATAATCTAATAGAAGCAGAGCATAGGGGCAGGATGTACAACTCCTCTCAGCCAAACAGCTTTCTCAGACCCAGCTGAGTTGCTTTTCACCACATAGGAATCTAAAGCATCAACTTTAGACAAGTTTGAAAACAGTGCCCACACACTTTTGCCACTCCCTTTGCAGCTCTAAATCTTCCCCCTTTTAATCCTGGCCCAAATGCAATTCTAAAAATGTATTTAAGACAAGAACTTTTAAAACATTTTAATTATAAGAGGATTTAAATCCACAGATGCTCTCAGGTTTCCCATGCCTTGGTGAGACATGCCATCTTCAACTCCATATACATCCTGATGCAACTTATATACAACTTAACATAACTTGTTCTTGCCAGCAGTGCTTTGCAACAACACAAAAAAAGTACTATTTAGTACAACGAGTTGCCAGAAAGGCCAGAACAGGAGGTTCACCTGCACTATAGAACTGAAAGCAGTTGTCTTTGGAGCTACATCTGAAGAGGGGAAGGGAAAATACAGAAGAGGGTGAAGAGAGAACCATACAACATCTTACTGTCCCGACATTTCTTGAACACAGAGGCTGGTCCTTGTGCATTTTCCCTTCCTTGGCTTATTCTGTTGCCCCAAGATAACGCAGAGGAAGCAAAGAGAAGACCCATTGTCCTTTCCCTCTTCCACATCTGCTGCTAGCAGCTGCAGGAAGGGGAGATGACTGATTCAAGGGGTAAACAATCCAAGGTCCCTGCTACACCCAAGGATGTCTTGGAAGGACCTCTGTCCTTTCATACGGGTTGACTCCATGTAAACCCTTGTTCAGGGCTGTAATTTAATAATTAAGAAAATTAGGTTGGAAGGGAACTTTGGAGGTCCAACCCCCTGCTCAAAACAGGACTAACTATCAAGGTTAGATCAGGTTGCTCAGTCTTGCCCATTTTTAAACACCTTTAAGATTCAAATTCCTCCAATACTGGAGTTTCTATCGCCTCTCTAGCCTACCTGTTCTAGCACTAAAGGAAGACATTCTCCATAGTGGAAGTGGTTGTATCCTAACAGAGTGTCCCCTGGTTGATCTGAGCCGTCATCTCTCATCCTGCCCCTGTTCAGCTTTGAGAAGACCCTGGCTCTGTTTTCTCTACCCTGTGCAACTAGATATTTGAAGACCACAAGATATCACTTAATCTTCTTTTCTTAAGGCTGAACAAACCCAGTTCCCTCTGTCTTTTGTTGTATGCCATGTGCTCCAGGCCCTGAACATCTTTATGTCCCTAAAGAAACAAGAAATTGGACACTATTCCAGGTGCAGCCTCATCTTCTTCATAACCAGTTCTATTAATCCTCTACTTACATAAGCAGAAGGATCCGTAAATAAATAAACACCACTGTAAGGAGCAAACTAAGATGTCCATACCTGTAAGATGTTAATTCCAAGAAGCAGTTTAATGAGGCTTTCACAATATGAGTGCACCAGAGTCCTGCAAGACGAAAGATTCCACTATAGTTGTAATAAAAACATGTGAGGAGAACAGGCTGTAACTTTTTCCATTACTGGTTTATTTAAAAAAAAACAAAACAAAACAAAAACACTTACAATGACTTATGGTAATGTCTGGTAACCCCGCACACACACAAAAAATTTAAAATTGCACTTTAGGTCTAGATGAGTTTACTTTCTGCAAGACTAGTGTGAGCTGGAAATGTAAAAGTCTCTGTGATAAGCTGTGTCTCCCAGAAAAATTGTCAAAACAGTTGACTTTCACCAGCCTTGTCAATTTTCTTTTCCCCAGTATTTGGTTCTTGCCATAAAATGCCATGGAGCCCAAGGCATGCCACAAGCAGCTAGGAAATTCTCTGACTTACTGCTATTAAATAACAATGCATTACACAAGCCACTTTTGCTTAAGAAACAAATCTTGTTGTGATTCATCTGGAGCTATAGCCTTTCCCTCCATCCTGCTCAACATGACGTGACAATTAACTAGACACCATCTCTGACTGAAGGAGAAGACAAAATACATTTTCTCTGACCTTGACCCCTCAGTCCGTACGGGAGTGCATGGCAAGAGACAGTTCTTGAACTGGTTTCTGTCCTTGATGTGAGATTCCAAGCCGCTGATAAACTGCTTCACAACCTGCAAAGCAGAGAGGAGTTACCCACTTCCTGAAAAGATGCCCCGATCAACTGCTGTCTTTTAGGATGCTCTTTGCAAGCAGATGATGAGAACAGTGAAGAGCTAGCCAGTGAACTGCAGACAGACAAAAAAATGTGATGGAAGGAATGCTGGATAATAAATGAACACTAGTCTAAACCAAAAGGAAACACTGACTGTTCTGCAAAATAACTCTAAAGCAACAGCCTCACATTTTACTTTGATTTAAAAGGGTTTTGGCTTTCTTCTGGTTCAGCTGAGACAGCAACATTTAATGTGACAAGAGTTGCACCCAAAAAACATTTGCAGTCAAATCACTGGCCTCAGGACTTTCACATTGGGCTTGTTGATTGGAGAGGAGCACCACGTTGTGGCAGTTTTAATGCTGCCAGCTCCCAGCCAACACAAAACCAAACACAGCTTCCACTAGAAAGTTAAGCAAGTGATTTTTCTCCCTTAAGAGTCTTTGTCTATTGAATAATATCACCAATTACTTTGACAGGGCGTGGTGGTGGAAGTCCAGAACTTTTGCTCGGAATTGTGCAAAACCAATCTTAGAGCATGCACACCAAGGCTGGTTTAACAGAGGCACAGGCTGGTCATCTATTTCTGACTATTCAGATGTAATAGACAGACGTAGCAGAAGGACAATGGGACCAAAAGGCTGCAGGAAAACATTGAGAGAATTAGACAGTCTGGGCCACAGAAATGCAAGATAAGCTGCTGTGTTGCATACGTTTGTATGGGACTAGCAGTGACAGGCAGCTGCATTTGCATCTCTTGCTACACAGCAAACAGTTATAAAGCTGGCTCCTGCCAAAGCATAGTCTGTTACTTACACCTGGGTAAGTAGGGTGCTTCTCCAGGGCCAGGCAGAGCTTCTTCTGGAAAGCCATTTGATCCACAGCTAACAAGAAAGTTTAAAAAGAAAATAAAGAACCAGACACATTTTATCCATACAACATCATAACAACAGCTACACAGAGTACGAGCCCTCAAGCCCATCCACCGATACTTCTGCGTTTGCTCTATTGAGAAGTCCAGTTAGCAAAAGCCCGAGTGGTATCACCACTTGTGCTTTCTCCAGTCTGGACTGAGAGTAGCTAATAGCATTAAAACAGCTTAATACACAAATTCCTGAAAGCCTTGTCTGAGTTGAAAGGCAACATGACATGTTCGTTTTCCTGTTCCAGAGCTCCTGCCTCTGTAACTCAATACTGTAATCACAGATGCAGTCTAGTCTTATTCCATATACCTCCAATAATCTTTCAGAAGTCTTTTGACTTGGCATGTATACACCCAAAAAGCTGGTATAATGAGTTTAGGTGATGTACTAAATTCAGCAGGAACTGTGCAATTCAAGAGGTATATAACAAATAAGAGGCCAGATGAAGGTTTGCTTAAACTTTGGAACAAGCTGGCTCAAGTATTTTTGCTCTGCAAGTAAAATGCATCTTTATTTTGTACCAGTCATCTTTGCAGGTTTTCAGATACAAACAGTGAGCAGGTGTTAAACCCATACCTATTTCATTCTGTCCCTCCCCAGCTTTCAGTACAATTCCTGATGTTCTAAGGAGCTCTTCAAAGACTCCCTCATTCTCCACTCCACCATGGGCAGAGGCCTTTTCCTTATCAGAAATCCGTGACTTCTTTGTATCTGAGAAAACAAGACATGCTATATCAAATATACTCTGAAATAAAAATAGCAAGT
Source organism: Anarhynchus alexandrinus (assembly GCA_008711295.1). Lineage (NCBI taxonomy): Eukaryota > Metazoa > Chordata > Aves > Charadriiformes > Charadriidae > Anarhynchus > Anarhynchus alexandrinus. The sequence goes on along the minus strand of VUYV01000857.1, from coordinate 38,878 downwards.
ATTCTTCATATAAACAACTAATTCAAAATTAAACTTCTAGTAAGAAATTGGAGGAACACAGGAATACATTTATGGGGCCAGACCAACAAACTGTACTGCTATTTGACAGCAGTCATTAGCCGAGTCAGATGCCAATCTGCAGATCCTATAAAGCAGTTATCCCTGCAGCATGACACCAGAAAGGAACATTTCTTACTTACCCCTCTTAGAGATCCATAACCAAAGACAGTTAAAATACACCTTCGGTAGCTTACTTTCCATGAGAGACATATCCACTACCAGATTATGAGCAGCACTAGAGCACAAACAGCACAAAAGTAATATAGGTTCTCCCACCAGACCTATCTCTTAGGTATCCACCCATCTGCTAAAGTGAAAAACAACTATCTTTCTTCCAGTTAAGTAGAGAGATTATTTTGGTTTGATTTATAGACAGCAGTTTTGATCAAATGTGATGAATCTGCAGACTCTGAAGGCAGGGAAGCTCAAGATGGTAAACGCTGATCAAAGGTGTGACAACAGAGGGACTGAGACTAGATACGGCACTGCTTTTAGCGTTGTTGTTTTGTTGTGATTAAAGAATTGTTTAAAGATCAACAGTGTCATTAACAATTAGCATTATCAAAACTGTCATTTTGGCCTTTTCCCTGCCTGGGAGCCGCTGCATCTACCAACAGGTCTCCATTCCTTGTGAGATTATACCTGAGCACCTACTCGGCAAGTCTGTCTTGCAGCTCTCTCCAGAAGCATCAACTTTTGACAATTTCCTTTTTGAAACCATGGTGACAGAACCTTTGTTGTTGCCTATAAAAATGCAGGAAAAAGATAAATAAGCAAAGGAGACATTACTTTAATTCAGTTTTTTTAAGCAAATCTAGAATGTATTAGAGAATAGTGAAATGTTCCAGAAATTGACATCGCTCAAAGAAAGGCAGATTGCCTGGTTAACCAGTATCACACCATGTTTTTCTACTGTACAGGTTGAGATTTTAGAGCTGTCATATTTAAATAGCGTAATACGTCACCTTTTCTAAAATTCATTTCCTCATAAAACATGGCTTGGCTTTTCATTCAGGCACATTAAACGGCAAGTTAAACTGAGTAATTGAGAGGTCTCAGATGGCATCCACTGATCTAAAGTTGCGATCCTCTCCCGTGCCCAGGCAAAGCTACAAAGAACGAGCAGTTTAGCGTCCGTGAGCCCAGCCACCCTACCGACCCCGTCCGTGTTCCTAACCCGGTACAGGTTCCGTCAGCACAAACCTCCATCCGACTCGTCCTCTTTCGGTGGGTGGCAGTGATTAAAAATCAATAAATAAACCTTAGCTCACCTTTAAAAGTTATTTTAAAAAGACGCTTGATCACCTCATGCTCAATTTCAACTATGTGGCAGAGGCTATTAAAACGAGTTACGTGGAAGTGGGACAATTAGGAAAAAAAAATCAATAAAGGCGGTGAGCCCTCCGCAGCCGTTCCGGCGGGGCGGTGCGGGCGGACAGGCCGAAGCGGGGCGCGGGCCGCGGGCATTCCGCTCTTCGGGCGATCGGAAACGTCTGCGGCCGCCAACTTACCTCAGCGGAGCGCTCCCAGGGCCGTGCGGAGCACAGAACAGTTTCATCCCCTTCCGCCCGCTCTACCCGCGTCCCCGGCCGGGGGAGGCCTCCGCCCTCACAGCCCCGCTCGAGCTTCCCGCCGCCGGCGCGCGGTGACGTCCTTCCGGCGGCGGCGGAAGGGCCGGGCCCGGAAGCGGAAGGGGAGCCGGGGCCTGGGGCGGCCCGGTGGCGGCCGGAGCCGGGCCCGGTGAGCGGTACCGCCAGGATGAGCGAGCCCGAGCTGCTGCTGGACTCCAACATCCGGCTGTGGGTGGTGCTGCCCATCGTCTTCATCACCTTCTTCGTGGGCATGATCCGCCACTACGTCTCCATCCTCCTCCAGAGCGACAAGAGGCTCACGCAGGAGCAGGTGTCCGACAGGTCAGGGCCGCCGCCGTCGGGCCCCCCTCGGCCCAGGACCCCTCGGCCGCCGGAGAACCTGGCGCCGCCGCCTCGCACCTGCCTTTCCCCGGGCTCCCCCGGCCCGCTCCCGCCCGCCGGCCGGAGGGGGCAGCGGCAGGCCCGCTCCCGCCTGCGGCCCTGCCGCTAACGCCACATGTCTCTTTTCCAGCCAAGTCCTGATTCGGAGCAGAGTCCTTCGGGAAAACGGAAAATACATTCCAAAACAGGTAGGGAGATGTGGGAACGGCTTTATGCTTTACAAAGAGGGTAACTCGGAATCAAGCACAAAAGCAGAAGTCGTATGAGCGGAATGCCATGGTTAGAAGTGCTCTGGGATGTCGGGCAGCTTCTGCACAAGTGCCCCGTGGGGTCAGAGAGTCTGGCTAGGGATCCCCCGGCCCACAGTGGTGTCTAGAAGTGCAGGCAGTAGCAGGTGCTTAGGAAACTTGGACACTGTACATGTCTTTTCCCGGACATTAACGTTAGCTTCTGCTACTTGGTGTTTTAACTGCATACTAAAATGAAGTCTGTGTCCAATCCATAGTGTTTAATATTTGCCAGGAAACACATAGGGATTTAATGAAAGCTCAGGATAGCGAGGTAGTTGTACGTCAGCTGTAATGTTTGCTGAACTAAAAATCAGTCGCTCGTACTGGCTCAGTTGCTGCCAAATATGTATATTGTAAAATCTGGAATTCTTAGAAATTCTTTTAGAAAGCCAGAGAGCTGGTACTCTGGATCCAGGGAAACTGAAAAGTGAGGAGCGTTACAGCATACGGGCAGCGAAGTACCTCTCCAAGAAAGAAGGATGTGTTATGAAAGAGCTCATAAGATGTCTGCATGTCTCAGCAAGAAATAACACCTTTAATTTCTTATGGCATTGGCTTTGGCTCTTTTTCTTTTCAGTCTTTCCTGACCCGGAAATATTATTTTAATAACCCGGAGGATGGATTTTTTAAGAAAACGAAAAGAAAGGTAGTGCCTCCTTCACCAATGACAGGTATGTTAAGGTACCATAAATATAGCCAGGCAGAAAATCAATAACTTTCTGCTGAGGTAGGAAGGTGAATCAACTTCGCAAAGAGCTCAGTGAGTGTGAGGGAGGGAGTGGGACTGTGCAGCTGGATACTGGGGAACGGGGAGGGGCGAGATCCCTCTGTCTGGTAGCAACAGGTTAGGTTACTTCATTTTGCTTAACTTCAGCCTCCAGCTGCCTGCAGCGTCTCTTGAGACAACCACCACCTCAGTGTTGCCAGAAATAGGAAGTCCTGCTCTCACTCATGTCCTTTTGTCAAGTTTTTGCACCAGCTCCCACAGGACCTTCTCTAAACTGATTTAACTTATTAATGTGGCCAAAGACCTCAGCAGCAAACTAGCTGGATAATTCATTGTCTCTTTTCTACCTAAATCAGCTCACAGAGGGGTCCAGCTAGTTCAGAGATCTGGAGCAAGGGATGGGGTCAACACACACAGCAGAGAACACAAGACCCTTTCGTCAGCAACAGCCGCCACCGCCACACTGGCTGCCTTTCTCATTTTGCAAAGTATTTTACAACAAGGGAAACTAATAGATAGGGGATAGGACTGTTCTCTCTCATGCAGTTTCTTAACTAAAATAGCTGACGGTGGTAAAGTAATCTCTTGTTTCCCTTTATTGTGGTACACTGCTACTTAACATCAAATCTTTGAATTGCAGATCCTACTATGTTGACAGATATGATGAAAGGGAATGTAACCAATGTTCTGCCTATGATCCTCATTGGTGGTTGGATCAACATGACATTTTCGGGATTTGTCACAAGTAAGTGTCTGGAATAACACAGCCCATGGGTTGGGCTGTGTTTCTGATGATGACCTTGAGGGTCTGGGCTGCATCAGAGGTTTGCTCCTCTACCTGAAAGCAGTCGATTGGAAGCAGCATGAATTTGGCTTGTGGCACTGCTGCTATTCACTCCACGAACTGCATCGATTTGCTTGCCCCATAGCAAAAGAGGGAAAATGGTTTTCAGACTACTCACCATGGTCACAAAGAGAATAACTCATGTATTCGGGAACAATTGTGGCAAAACCAATGCTTAAGTTTATTAAAACTGCCTAAACTTCAAGCTGATGTAGTGGATTTTCCTCTGAACCTATTGGGGGAGCTGGTTACTGTGTAGTGCAGGGTGTACGTATCAAAAATATATTCTTAAATTCACAGCTCTGTTTCTTTCTGTTACTGTCCATGTGGTAACTGTCTCCTTAACACGACATTCTGTATTGCAGTCACTGAAATGATACCTGTGATGGTCTGACCATCTGATTAAGTTTCAAAAAAATCTTTTCATACTAAAATAAATACAGAACTACAGCTTTTTCAAAAGTACACATCAACTTGTTCTTATATGCTTTGCATTCAAGCTACATTAGATTTAATAAAAGCAGCACTTACTGGCTTTGCCATTTGCTTTGCAATTATCCAGTGTCACTTTGTGAAACTGAGCTTTTTTTTTTTTTTTAATCCTGCAGCAAAGGTCCCATTCCCTCTGACACTGCGTTTTAAACCAATGTTGCAGCAGGGAATTGAACTGCTCACTTTAGATGCGTCCTGGTAAGCCTGTGGCCTCAGCAAGCAAGGTCAAATATTCACTTGGAAAATTTTGAATGTGTTAATAACCCTTGAATGGTCTGTGCATGCTTCTGAAGTGAGATCACAAGCCAGCTTTGAACTGAAATCAACCATGCTTGTTCTGATTTATCAGGGTGAGCTCTGCTTCCTGGTACTTCTTGAATGTGTTTGGACTCAGAAGCATTTATACTCTCATCCTGGGCCAAGATAATGGTAAGATGCTGTCATTTCCGTGAAAGAAATGACTTCTTCCATGAGATGATTTCTGAGGAAGGCTAGGGAAGGATTTCTAAATTTCTAACTTGAGGTTACCGTCCACTGGCCAGGTTTGACATCACCTGCAGCAAGTACCCAAGTCTTCTGCAACAGCCATTGGCTAATTGCTCATAAACTGGCATGGTAATTAACCCATGCTTTGCTTCCCATCAAGTTGGCACGCAGAAATTTTGCTCTCAGGCTTGCTTTTATTTCTAGCAAGTATCAGCTTTAAGGAAAGTTGCAAAGATACTGCAAAGGCAGGATAGATACTGTTTCTGGGGGTATTGGGAATGTAGAAGACTATTTTCCTCAATTTGTCTGCATATTTTATTTAAATTTTGCTACGATGTAGGGGGTGGGAACAAGATGTTTGAGAACTCTTTCTGGCACATCAGTATTGCATTCTGGGTGTTTCTGCAACTTCCTCATCTAGAGCTAGAAACCAGCCTGGTGGCACTGTGCTCCCAGAAGTGCTGTTTAAATGACACAAAGATCTACCTCTCATTTATCTTTTGTAGCTGCAGATCAGTCCAGGGTGATGCAAGAACAAATGACAGGGGCGGCAATGGCCATGCCAGCAGATACTAACAAAGCATTTAAGGTACAGTATTCCCACCTGCACTTCTGTTTGCTATGAACTTACGGGATTGCAGGCTGTATGTTACTCGGCCTCTCCCTGTGTCAACTAAGGGACTTGCTCTGGATTCCTGTTCCTAAAATTAGAGCTGACAACTGATGAAGGGTATGGAAGCTACCCTGGGTCTGGCAGAGCCCTAATACCCTGAAGTAAACCTGATTAGTTAGTCACTCCTGATACAAAAGCTGAATTCATGTGCTGTCTTCTGCTTTTGCAGAGAAAGATTTTTTTCTTTCCCTTGAGATCTAGTTCCAAAGCAGAAGCTGGCTCCCAAAAAGTTGTGTTATAATGCAGTTGAGCACGAGTTCAGCAGGCACATAATGGAATTTGGGTAAGAAAATCAAGTAAGCAAGTTAGCTCAACTGAAAATCTGTCAGGATTTGACCATGTCTTGAAGTTCTCCTAAGCAGTCTCTGTAGCCACTTGCTTATCAGACTGCCTCTACCTTTCACACCGTAGTTTATGTATGAAGGGAAGGTCCTGGTTTCTGTTTCTGTGTACTATAGTAGAGACTTACCCACACACAACCTCCTGCCTAGGAAGTCAGGATGGTCTGGTTCCTATAGTTTCTTGTATTCAGTAACCTGCCTGGTTAAAAAAAAAACCTACATCACCCAGCCAGAGACTCAGCCAGGGAAGAGGGTGGCTGCAGTTTACAGCTCTGCTGGAGCAGTGACTGTTCTGTAACAAACTCTCAGCACTGAGGGGCAATTCCAGCCAGTACTGTGCGCTCGCCTGGCTTCTCCCTCTGCTTCCTTCCTCGTACAGGATATCCAGAGCAGTTTTGCCATTCAGCCCCATAGGGACCTAAACCCGCTACATGGTCCCCAGCAGGAACAAAGAAAGCAAGCCTATGTAGCAGGAGAAGTGTTCTGGCCAAGAAATAAAAATGTGTTTATGGGCATTGCATGACGTACTTTTGCAGGCTGTATGCAGTTTATTTCGCAATACTTACTGGAGTAACACTTAATGGAGTAAGAGGAGGAGAGATTTGTGTCCATGGGTGGTAGAAAATGAGTAGTGGGGGAGATCGTTCTCATATTTAGGATGAAATTCTGTTCTTAGGTCTTGGGATAGTACAAACATCTGGCTTAATGAGTTCATATACTCTGCAGCTCCAGGGAGCTTGTTGGTTGGAGAACAGTTTAACAAGGTGCATCATGTTTGTGATCAGTTGCAAAATTTTTGGCCTATAACTGTTTTTATCAAATGTCTCTGAACTAAAGAATTAAGTAACCACAAAGCACTTAACCCCCCAGAACAGAATAGGCTGTGTTTCTAGAGACAGCTGTTTTAGAAGAAACGGACTATTCCAGGAAGTTAGACTGTTTTCAACAAGCAGATAATTAATTTTTCTAATTTCTGTGATGTACTTGTATTGACCAACATTTAACACCCCATTAAGCATAAAGCGCTGATGTCAGCTGACAGGATTGTCTGGTTTTTAATAGAACTTGGGGTTTGTTGCAGTTTTAAGGTAAGCACTGCTTTATAGCTCTTAACTACTTTAATACTATATTGCTTTCCTTTCTCTGTTTATTATCAATGCAGACAGAATGGGAAGCTTTAGAATTGACTGATCATCAGTGGGCCTTAGAAGATGTAGAAGAAGAGCTCATGGCAAAAGACCTCCATTTTGAAGGCATGTTTAAGGAAGAACTCCAGACCTCCATCTTCTGAACTTGAGAATATGCTTTTGTCTCTTCTTGTAAAAGTCATTTGAAAAGAAATGTTACTTAAAACTGTATAATGTATTTTAGCAAGGCTGAGAATAAAAGAAAAACACCACATTCAGACCTGCAGTGCCCTAACTCTGATTTGAGCCCCAGGACCAAGTATGTTGCATTTGAGCCAAAGGGTCTTGGTGGGTTTCTAGCTGGAGTTATGTTTCTCTTCCTGGGAAATGTATGCTGGAGAAAAGACCTAAAATTTCTAGTTCTAGTACACAAACAGCAAGCTTGCTTCAGTTAAGGAACTTAAAGCTTCATGAGACTGAAAAAGTACAAGTAGTGCCTGTGTTTCCAGTTTTATCCTTTTAAACAAACACACAACTAGTTATCCTGTGCTTTTGAACAATTAAGACATCATCATGTTAACTATTCAAAACTAAGAGTGACAAAGTATCTAACACATCAGAAGGAGCCTGGGGATTCAGTTTCTGAAAGCAGTGGTTGTCCATCCTCTTTATACTTTTTCCTGTTACAATAATTGGGGTTTGAAGCTTTCTCAGGAGAAAAAAAAAAAACAAAACAAAACGCAAGAGGGTTATACTCACCACTTGCCCACAGCAAAGCATGGGACAGCTCACCTTCCCCTCATATCCAAGCCTGCACCAAGGCTCCGCAGCACTGCAAAATCCCATCTGCTTTCTTCTGCCCTGGTCAACCCGCTGGTGGACGCACCGATGGTCACAGGGGCAACTTCTGGCCCCCTCTTTGCTGCTTTGGTTCCCGGGCAGAGCTGCTCCTCAGAGGTCTTTGGGCAGCAGGGAGCCAGAGATGGCATTTCTATGCAGAGGTAGCAAACACACAGACTATTCCCCGTTAATTTAATCCTTCCCAAGTCCATTTATAAGCACCTCAGAGTGCCTACAGAGCCCCTCCTGCCTGCCACCCTCAGCAGGATGCACACCTAGCACAGGTGCCTGGCTGTTCCTGCAGTCCCCATTCAGTTATTTACTGTGCCAGGTGGGGGAAAAAAAAAAATATATATATATACTCTTGTTTTAAGCCTCCTGCCTGACCATCTTCCTGCACTCTAGAGATCAGGGAGCAACTGCTCCCATCTCATCCTTCTGCAGGAGCTCCTCAGATCTCTTCCCCAGGGTGAAGTGTCCTAACCTGGGGAAATGCTTCTCAAACAGAAACTCTTCCATATTCTGTGGCTGCTGGTGGGTTTTTTTTCCCCCTCTTTATTCTGAGCCCTTTTTTTCAGGGTGAAATTGAAAACCTTCGTCAAAGCAGGAGCTGAGCCAAAACTGAGACACAGCCTGTTTTCTGTTCTTACCAAAATCATCTCCCTTCTGAACAGGAGCTCAGAGATGACGTTCTCTGCCTCAGAGACCTCTTTCCTGAATGCTAATAACAGTGCTTCACTGACAACACAACTAGTAGGTCAGGTTATTTTCCCCTCCCTTTTGCAATGGGGAATTTGATCCTGCTTCATGCCCTTGGCACTCTTGCACAAGCCATTCCTGCAAGCCTGCACACTGAACACCCAAACACCTCCGCATCCGAAAGCTGCCACTTTGCTTTCCCTTCTTCCTGTGATGGGTTTTGTGCCACGCTTTGGAGAGCAGCATTTCATAGGGAAGCTCACCATCTGCTGTTCTACAGTAAGGCTCTTCTCACCCTCTCTGAGGGTCCCGCCAAGATCAAGCTCCTCCACTGTTACACTGCAATGGCGACATGAAGACTTCCAAACCTTCTTACTGGGGCTTCACAGCCCGCCTTGACCTGCAAGATTTTGACAATGGCCAGATTCCCACCACGCACACCAATGCTGAATGCACACGAGACTGTTGCATTTAACTTCCTCAGTCTTTCCCATCCTGCTCTCCTATACCTGTTCAGGTCGCCTTGAGGAGGAAATTGCAGTGACTGCAGGACAACTATGTCAGTGGCACAGCCACAAGCAGCCCTGGAGAAAAATGGACAGCAGGAAGGCCAGGAGTGCCCCTGAGATCCACAGAGGAAGAGGAATGATGAAGCAGCTGTAGCTGAGGCTGCCCCATGCCACAGAAAGGCAAGGACGGGCTTTGCTGCGGCACCAGATATCAGCAACCCGCAGGGGAGAAAAGGCAACCCTGGAGTGAGCACAAACTCAAATGTACAGAGCAGTGCAGGCAAGGGGGCTCTCCTCCCAAACCCCCACTGGCAGAGCAGGGCTCGGCTCCGCAGGACTCACCCTCCCCGGCTGAAAGAGCTCCCGGAGCACCAGGCATCCCCACAACCAGCAGTCTCAGCTCCCTTAACAAAAGCTGAAAACACAACAAAACCCAGTTTCAGTGCAAACCACTCTTTAATTTTCCTCTTTGTACAATAGAGCCAGCCACTTACAAAGTGCTAGTCTAAAAACCAGGTCCGGTATTACAGCACACACACACACCAGCCAAAGCCCGTCCACTCAGAGGCAGAGAAAGTAAGAGCTGGGCCACTTTTTCTGCAGTACAACAGAGTCTGTTCAGCATCTGAGCATCGGCGATTTAGCCCCACTGATGCGTTCCTCAGCGTCAGCACAGGTAGGCAGGCGAGGAGGAGAACAAAGGCTATTTCAGATTGATTTTTTTCTTTCAAAAAGATCTTTCACTCCCCTCCCTTTCCTCTCTTCCCCATTTTGGAATGGCCACATGATTTTCTTTCAGGGTAAAATGAACAAAAAAATGCTGATCAGAGTAATTCAGTGCAGTGCTACAGCTTAAAGCTTGCTTTTTGGATGCTCCCCTCAGCAATGAGGAAAAAAAAAAAAAAGAACAGAAATAAAATATCAAGAGATGTAAAAACCCCAAACAACCCCAAAACCAGAACAGCAGAAGCAAATAAACAATTCAGATCTCAAAATTCAAATTTCAATGCTTTAAAAGCAAAATTCTGCTGAAGAGGATCACAAACACTAGTGTGCCAGCTAGAGGCAGCCCTCTCTCCTCCTGTCGCCTTCCAGTGCCCCGGCTAAGGGGCCACATGGCGCTGCCCTCCCTGCCCATTGCTGGGAGCGGGACACAACAGCGAGGAGCTGGCTGGGTTTTTGCTCTGCTGCAGCACAGCAGAGGTGCGAGGAAGGGCACACAACAATTTCCTACGGGGGTTGTTGCTGAAAGCTGCAGAAAGGGAACTGAGCTGGCCTGTTTGGAGTTAAACAGATGACCGTTGTTAAGCTGACCATCAGAAGAGAAGGTTATGGTCAGCAGTGAAGCCCCAGGGACTGCACACAGAGGACCGAGTGGCAGCAAGCATGCGTTTCGGGGTGGGGGGGAGCAGGTCAGTAGCCTGTCTTAGCCTTTCGTTCTGCCAACACTCTTGGCTCCAAGAAAGAAAAACCCTTGGGTTTGGTTCACCACCTTGAGCTAGATTTTTCCGTAAACCACAGAGACTAAGGCTCAAGATTTTTCCCGTTTTTCACATGGAAGACCAGTTCTCCACTGAGGACTGACCAGATCTAGCGCTCACAGGAGTCCTCCTTCAAGAAGGAAGCGGGACTTGAGTCCTAACAAAGTAACAGCCAGTAAAGGACAGAGGGAAGAGCATTTGCTGGTTGCACCAGAAAGATGGAGCAGAACTATTGAACAGCTAAGGCAAAGAGAGACCTCGGACAGGACCAGCACACCTGCAGCCTCGCAGAAGACGATGGGCTGAGGGATGTAGCGGGCAGCACTCAAGGGAGAAGAAAGGCTGAAAAAGCAGTCCAAAAAACAACAAAAGTCACAAGAGAAAAGGCTAAAACCCTCACACAATCCATTGCATCCTTACAGGTGACAACTCTGGGGACACAGTGCTGAGCTTTGCTGGAGAAAAAGCTCCAAGGAGCCAGAGAAATGAGGAAAAACAAGGAGAAAAAATGCTGTCACTGCACAAACAATAGGAAGAATGGTGGAGGCAGAACAGCACTTACAGAGCAGCCTGGAAGTGAGGGGTGCAGGAGATGGGTGGAGAGGACAAGAAATCGCCAACCTTACAGATGACTGTTTTCTCCGCAGAAGACTGGGAGCCAGAACCAGAGCAGCTGCACCCTGCATCACTGTGTGGATCAGCCTGCGCACGCCAGCCACGCAGGCAGGGATGATTCGCTTCTGGGGAAGTTTCCTACGCTACAGGATTCAGTGTTCACATGAAAAAGGCCCAGAAACTGCCCAGAAGAGTGTCAAATGCATCGGTGAAAGGACACAAGAAAGAAAAGTGTTGCTGTGTAACAAGTGGACCAAAGTACGATGGTGGAGACTGCAACAGACAGGCCAGAGGTACAAAGATTTGAACTCGGCTTCCAGAAAGGGTGCAGCAAGCCTCCCTGACACAGGCAGGGCCCAACAGCAACACCAGAGGGTCAGAAAGAAGCCCCCATGCCGATTCACAGAATCGTACCCACCATACTCCTCCACGGGCCCCACAAGGCTCAGCTGTGACCTGGCCTCCAGCTCAGGCTGTGCTCTCCCGACCCCAGCTACAACCCTCAGTCCAGGACCCCCAGCCCCAGCCCAGCTCAGCCCCAAACCCTGCCTCTAGCCACACAGCTCAGCCAGATTTTAAAAAGAACTTTATTGAAGCTCCAATATATATTATTTTTGGCCTCTAAATACCCAAGTGTCAGCACCTACTCCTGGCTCTCCAGTGCTATTCTGCAACCCCCAGCACTGAATCTTTCAGTGCTAGATTTTCTGCTTGACTCCTACAGAAGGAAGAAAAATTTTCAGATGCCTCAGGCATGGCTTTAGAAGAGCGACCGCTAACATGGTGGCCAAGCACTGGAGGTGATGTTTAGTTGGTATCCATGCCGTCACACTCTTCTTGGGGAGGAGATGGGGCCGTATGTTCCTCACTGTTTCGGCGCTGGTAGAACAGCACATATGCAGCTTTTGTCTGCCAAACAGAGAAGAAAACAATCTGACACAAGCCACACAGCTTGGCTGGAAGTGTAACACCCAAAGCAGGGAACCACACTTTCAGCACAAACTCAGGTTAGCCTCAAGCCAAATACTCACCACTATTTGGTCTTCTGAAGCCACCGATACACTGCTGTCATCAAAATAGTACCACTTGTCGTTCACTTTGTTCTTTGCGTAGGCAGTGTCTGTCAGGAGAAGAAACTGCAGCTCAGGACTCCGGGGAAGACCAGTAGGTAATGCCATGCCAGCTGCGCTGCACTAGCGACGCTCAAGGCTCAAACTGAGTGTGCACAGGAGGCCAGGAGCTAGCTTTGAGATTAACTACCCCAAACCTAGTTCACCAACATACACATCTTCTAGAGCACACCAGCTGGTCCAGCTAGCCTAAAAACACGACCCACATACCAGACTTACCCTTGATATCCAAGATATAGGACAAAGAAACTTCAGAAAAAACATAGTGTTCTGTTCACACCCCGAGCAAGAGCTTTCCCAAACAGACAGTTTAAGACTCTGCATTTTCATGCGAAAGAGAAGTTTTCCGTTGATGATGGATCTGACCTAGCACTTGCAAGAGTCCTCACTCAAGAAGGAAGTTGTACTAAAATCCTGCAGTCTCTTCCAACCAAGACTTCTGTGACTATGATCTCCAATCTCAAAACATACCCACACCCAGCTAATGCTATCCTGCAGTGACATACCCTACACGTTAAGCACGTATACTGCCAAATGGGAGTTCACCATCTTCTCATAGTAAAATGCGTCTGGGTGGTTCTAGAAGCGTCACCTACAGCACCAATCTGCACAGACACCTGATAGAGGGAACACCACTTATGGACGTATTTCTTTTATGCTGCAACAAAACCAGTGACAGAAAACAGACTTGTCATATATAACAAAGTTTTTTCCTGATGGCATGACATTTTCCCTGCTACATAAGCCCTTGTCAGTGCAAAGGTGGAGACATTCCACTGCAAGCTAACGACAGCTGTGCAGCCAAGGTCCCAAGAACTACATGTTTGTGGCTTGTTTTAGACAAAGTCTGGAATAAAGGAAAATGAAAGGAAAAAAAAAGTATCTACTTTAAATTGCTATTGCAGCCAACAGAATTAAGGACAGGAAATGCAGAAAGGCACTAGACCCAGCTTCATGACAAGGTATGCCCTCTGCTCTGTCTTCCTGGCCTATGGGCAAACTGCTAAGTCTCACCACCACTAAGGGAACCTGCACTTGGCTGGCTTGGCCACTGGCAGTCTCTGCTCTGCAGCTGCGATGCTGCACCCACACTGGACAATCAGCTGCCCTCTGGCGTGCTGCAGGGCAAGAGGCTGAGTCTTGGAGCCGAACTGACAGTTTACGCTGAAGACTCTCCACAACACTTTCTAGTAAGGAGCTTCTTTCCACAATTTCATATTCAGTACTGAAAAGTCTTGACTCCACTCATAAATTGGGGAACATCATCACATCCTCTAACGACTACTAACCAAGGTCCCACAGGCATCAGAATCAGACTTTGGGCAGCTGCAAACTACACAAACTGACTAGCTGCTCTGCAAATCCTAACAGGAAGGACATTACCTTCCAATATGATACCCACTTACACACAGAACACAGGTAAGTTTTGGACTAGACACCCTTGGTGAGGACTGCTGCAGGTCTACAACGCACAGAGCCCTCCCATGAGCCCTCTGCCTACATATCCTTGCATACAAAGAACAGAGAAGCAGTTACTCACAGTGGCCTACTCCCATGGCTCCATAGTGATTGGAAACCGCAATGAGGTCATACACGTATGAGCCTGCTCTTGGGTCGCAGACAAACTCGGACATGTTTAAACCCCTGAAAGGAAATCCAAAAGTATCAGTACACCAGTCATCAGCACCTTTTAGAAAAGTGATGCATGACATCAGTGAAGCTCTGCAGGCAGGCAGCACTGGTGGAGAAGCGCTGCACTCTGCTGCTCAACAGCCAGATGTTGTTAGTGTAAAGACCAGACGTTACCCCTCACACACAGTGCAGGTCCTTGTAAACACATCAAGTGCTGCCAAAAGATTTAGAGGGAGGTGCCAAATACAAGACAGTTCAGAGTGGCCCTGTGTAGGCATGAGAAGTGTAGTAGTAAGGGATACGCTTCATCCTGCAGCAGGATGCTGACAAGCAGAAGCAGAGGAATGAGGCACCATCTTGTTCTTGTGCAATCCTCAGTACTACAAATGCAGCTCTGCCCAAGAAATTTGCTCAATTCTCTGTATAAGTTCTCTTGGTTTTAACATGGTTTTAACCTAATTTCAGAAGAAACAGTAACTGCTAGTAACTAGCGTTCTTTGAGATGTGTAGAACTGATTAAGCTTAAGATTAAAAAAACAAAACAAAACAAAACACCAACCAACTCAACTCATGCCCACTATCCTGCAGTTCAAACCCAGAGGACAGAGCTGCTTCAGTTACAGCTTTAATAACAAGGTCACTCAGCAGTAACATCAGAAATAGATTTCTCTTGACCAGCTTCTTCAATCTCTTCCTAGCTTGAGGGAAGAATCCTACCTGATAGGGAATTCCACAACAGTGTCAAGTTTATCCCTCCAGTATCTGCTGTATGAGAAGCGTTTTAAATGCACTACCAAAATCCTGGGCAAAGACCACAAGTCAAACTTCTTTGTGGCCTGTTGATGCTTCTTACAGTTAGGGCAGTACCTGAGGAAAGAGTAACAAAGAAATGAATGACTACATGAAAAGAAAAGCTTTTGGCCTTCCATTAAAAGATGCTTCAACAGCACAGTACAGTCCCTGCCTTTACAGAAGCCATTTTGGCTGTGGAATATGCAGGTGAACACACTTCCTCAGAGGTTTCCAAACTGCAACTTGCTTTCACTTTACAGGCAAAATATTCTATGCCAAGTGTGTTAACTGAACAGTGTACAAAGATTAATTTTTCTTTTGTGGATTAAAAAAGATTTAAAGATCCCATTACTCCTTTATTATCTCCTGATGCAGCTCAAACAGGTAACAGTTGCAAATACATCTATAGCATGTAATTGGAAACTAATAATCAACAATCACTTACTACACTATAAGTTATTTTCTTACACAGCTAGCAAAAAACCTCCAAAGATGATCTGCACACACAGTAATCACATTTTGGTCACTTAGGATCTGCTGGACTAGGGATTTTAAGCAGAGTTAGAAGCGGGTCAAGACTGGTTCAAGCTAGAAATAATACAGGATTAAACCCTAAGGTAGCCACGTGCTTTCACTCTTTATTACCACAACTGCTTCCTCTGATGCTGTCAGGAAGACAGACGCGTACTGAGGAATTAAAAACAGCCTGATCTTTGAAACCTACATGCCCACTCTCACTTTTTTTTTTTTAAATAAAGGCAGGAAACAAAACCTTTTTATTAATACACATCTGTAGGCTATTCAGTCAACAACTTAACACAGAACTGATAGACTTCTCACAGATGAAGACAAAAGGACAGACCTGGGAAATTATAAGAATCCCATGACAAATAATAGTTACAGCATTTTACTATAGACACGGCAGGCAGACAGAGCCTCTTACCATGGGTCATGTTCACCAAGCGTTTCCATAGTAGTGAAGAGCTCTATGCAGTCTCTGAGGGCTACGACAGCCTTCTTCTTCTGTGGTTGTAACATACTTCCGTGTTTTTCAAATGCCTAGTCAAAGAGATGCATGCTTTATTCAATTCCATGTAGTCTTTCATCCTTGACATCACAAAAAAGGACACACTCACCTTCACCACGTGGCCTGTTTCTGACCCCCCTTTCCCCACCCACACAATCATCTCAAGCTTCTAGCCACTCCCTTCTTGTGTTACAAACAGTCCCTAAGAAAATATAATACGTTCTTTCTTCAAAGTTGGTGGGGTTTGGGTCTTTTGCAAAAGAGTAACAACAGGTTATTCTGTTACAAAACACAATCCAGCAGAACTCTTTCAGAAAAAATACTGAGCTTTCTACTCGGCTCTGTGAATTTGGTTTCAAGTTTCTTTCAAGTTTTGGGAATTTTTTTTGTTTGTTGAGTGGACTATGAACTAGACTACTTAGCTTTGAAATTAAAATGTCTACTTTTCAGAACACACTGGAAACATATCAGCTATTACATACCTATAGACCTTATCACAAAAAGATTTTAAGTAAACATGCTGATGACTCCGATTTTTATGAAGGGAGTTACACCTACACTTCACCATTTACTGTAATCTTTTAAGTACCATGCAATTTACACATAAATTATTTAGGAAAAGAGCATATTACAACCTGTGCCTCGTGTTCATCAAAAAGTAGCCTTCGCGTTTCAGAATCCCAGTCAATAGCAAGCGCAGAAAAAGCTACAAGAAAGACAAAACATTTATTGCAAAGGTGTAAGAAGGAAGGAAAAAAGATAGCAAGACAATAATTACCATTCAGCTTTAAGATTTTCCCCTCTACAATGGAGTTTATCTCAGAGGTCCCAGAGGAATTCACGAGGCTAAAAGTGAAATGCTGCTTCTTGCAAGGCTGCAGGTCTCTCGGTGTCTCGATCTGCATACAACCCTCAGAGTGGCAGGGATCAACTTCTGCCAGCTTTTCCTTGCCTTCCTGTCCACCATCTTGATGCTCCATCTCTTCAATGTCACCTGGCAAAATGTAAAACAAGCACAATATTAAAGACCTTCAGTAAAAGCTTAGACTGACACCTCACACGTACAGCCATTTGTACAAGCCTGTTGTGACACACAATGAGTCATTACTCAGAAAGTAACGAAAAGACATGCAGAAAAAGAAATTTGTGCTTGCTAACCGCTACATCTGAAGTTGTATTTTTTCCATCACGTGCTGGGGTTTATATCCTAGTATCAACATGATAGAGAATGCTCAGTTCACAGTACGTTAACAATCACACCTTCTAACAAACATCCCAAGAGAGAATCAGCAAGGTTGCAGTCGGGTGTCTTTACGGAAGGGAATATTTAAGTCTCCAGGAAAGTTATTTCCATTCTTTGGGAAAAACAGGCAGATTGTTTTTCCTCCCATTTAAGATTTCCCATATAATTTGTTCCAGTTGTTACTCTCACAGCAGCACAAGTGAATCATTTCAAAGGGGAAAGGGAAACATGCATTTGCCATGAGCATCAAAAGCTTCCTTGTAAGCATCTAACCTAGGAATGAGACCTATAAGTCCATTAATAGAAAATACCATTTCCGCTTTATTTCCTCAGAACTTGTCTTTGTGACCTAACAGGCCAGTTTTCATCACCAAAGCACATATTAGGAAAGGAGTTGCCTCTGGAGGGAGGCATCTGAACACCTAATAGGGAAGCAAGGACTTCCTTAACATTGGTCAAGATGAATGCACATCACACCTTGTTCTCCTGCTGCTGCTTAGGAACCTCTGATCTTCCTTGGAAGGAAAACGGCCTAAAAGAGTTCTCACCATACCATGCAGAAGTCCTACGCAATAGTGTGGTTTAATCATTGTGAAAAAACAATCTGCTAGAGCTTAAGCCAAATACACCCAGCACAAACCAATTGCTAATAAAAAGCTTTAAGTGCTGAAAAGCTTCCAGGCAATTTTGAAAGGACTTTACCTTCAACCACACCATTGGAGCCATTGCAGGTTCCCTTGTCTAGGCAGGGTGTAGAGTATTCTTCCAAAGGGAGTTTCACATAGCGGCTAAACAGAGGGAATATGTTTATCACGCAATTATATCAAAGCTGTACATCAAAACAGCAGTACCCTGCTCCATCATCAGTTCTTGCTGTCTAATCCCCCTCAGCAAACCAGAATCCATCCTGTACAGCACCATTTACAGGCCAAGAGCTCTCAGAATGAGTCAAACAACAACAATTCAGTGAGTCTCTGTTCTCACTGCTTGTTCCAATTTTTACTGGCAGTAGATGGAAAAGGAAAAAATGGCCCCATCTAAGAGCCCTGAAAACATGGCCCGAGTTCTGCTCCTGACCCATTTTGCAACACCAAGCAGGCACCTTCCCTTGTGGCCCCCACCACCATTATCTTACAGTCTGCTTTTACAGAGCCCCAAAAACAGGACCTTGAAGTGTCCCCAGGTCCTCCAGACACTAACGCAATGCAAATCCTGGTTTATACACCACACACAAATCAAAGAAAATTCTTCCCGTTAACAAGGACGCAGTAATCCTATTACAGTGTGGTTAAATAAGCGACTAAAACTTTGCATAGGATTCAAAGGTACAGACATGACTTACCTGATCTGCTCCAAAACCACACTGTACAAGTGATCCACAGTGAGCTTCTGTTTCGGCACAGATATTAACAGTGGCTGACCAAAGAGTATGGTCCCTGAAGTATTGCTGGATTGCCTCATTGTTTTTTCCCGAAAGTAAACAGAGAGAGTAACATACTCCGAGCCGTCCTCACTCGGCTTGCAAACTTCATATCTGTTCGAAAAACAGGTATTTCCACGGGTTATTTCCACTGCCAAGAAGCACAGCAGGTAGAACCAATATGAACTCAGTCCAACAAGTCTCTCCACCAGGTCCTCCTGAGAAGGACAAAAAGGGGTTGTACTCTGTCTTCATGCTACAGACAGAGCAGTTTCCTGAACACTTCTCATGGCACACAATAGCACAGGATACATACCTACCACCGACTCGACTGCCACCTTCCCTCTGTCTTTACTCCTAATTCACATCCCTATTGCCACTCACCTCTCAAGACATTACTCTGACAACTACATATTGCTTCAGCCAGATCATGGCGTCAGTGAAAAATACTAAATGCACTTTGAAATACCTCAGACAGTGTTTGTTTCCTCTGGAGAAAGAAACCCTCTTAATACCTTAGGTCTTGCATTCTCCCAGCCTCTCGTACAGTTAATGGCCTGAGCTCACACCACTGAGCAGCCAGTGTTTCAGAAAACAAAGAGTTTGGAAACATCTGCTTCACAGAAAAATCCAAGGTCAGTAAATACACAAGAAAAACATTCTGGAAGAAAACAAACAGCTCTGCAAAACAGGGAGAAGACTGAGACACAGCTTGTGCTACTGGGCAAAACAGCAAATGAGATATTCACAGATGTCCGAGTCAAAAGAAACCACGTGGCCCAACACTATCACAGTGTTTGCTCACGATACAGATTTCAGGACTATTCATTACAAAAGATTCATTTTCAGGGATGCCAAGTCATACTGCTCTTTAATTTGGTGAGTCACCTCTGCCAGACTTATTTTAAAACCAAAAGACTTCATGAAAGGTGTTACTACGCATAACAACCAAGACCACAATCACTTATCTGAATGTACCAACTGTTAACTGCTTTAGACAAGCTACTCCCCTTCTCTCAAGAGCCAAGAAACAAGATTTTTTTTATTCCTGTGTTCAAAACACCCTTACAGAGCAGGGAGGAGAACAAATTTCAGAGTTGTAGTTCTGCACCATCCTACTTAAACAAAAAGGGATCCCAGCTTGGGGCCTGCACTGAAGCAGTAGAGTACACAAAGAAAAACATCCTTCTGGAGTGTTTCATCCCAGCCCACCAAGAGCATTACAGATCAGAGTGAGCATAGGACAGTCCAACGCAAATGGCTGTTGAGGTTTTATATGCTTCAGTGCTATTCAGCTGGACGACAGCGCTGAATACAGTTTGCACCTTCCAAAGTTTCCTGACAAACAGCACCAAAAAGAGATGAATTTTTTTTCTTAGCACTGTTCAAATAACAACCATACTTGGTCCCAGAACATCAACTACGATTAACTCCACGTCCTACAAGACCCTTAGGCTGGACTCCTATAAAACCAATCAGGACACGACATGCACACGTTCCTTGACATTTCTGTGACTGCCTCTCACACCACCTACACTGCTCTGCAAGCAGCAATTAATGCAGCCCCATTTATACTCCACCCTCATGCACGTCCTGAACAAAGCCCTGCCCATGCGACGGAACAGAAAGAAAAAGCTAAGTATTACCCGTACACAGGTGTCATCCATCACAAACAGCCAGCATGCTGTACCTCTATAACACTCTGCAAAAAAGCATCTCACACGCTTCTCACTGAAAGATAACAAATTTGGTTACTCAGGTGCCCTTCTACCCACTCCACCTCAGAATAGCTTTTACATACTAGTGTTAGAGGCAGACATATCAGAATCAGGAGCTGTCATTTTCCAAATCATACAGCAACAGCCATTCTTTCTAAAAAAAAAAAAATCTAAGATAAAATACTTTATCTATAGTTTAAGAAAGGCTACAGAGCTGATACTGGGAATTACTGGACAATAAACTATACTTATGTATAACTTAATTGAAGTAATAGAAGATAAAGATGATGCTACACCAGACTAAACAATGTAGTTTCAGAAGTCAGAGTCATTACCTTAGCTGCTACCCCACTGCCAGATATTGGCTGGTTGCCTTTATAACTCATGACAACTCTGAAAAGTGTCTGAAAACAGCTAAGCAATAGGGTAGGACTTGACCAGTCTTCACCAGCATTATGAAGGCTTCAGGTCTGTGGTTACAATTCAGAAAGGAGGCAGTGAGCAATGAAGTACGTAACTTTTGTTCCCTTGCAAAGTGAAGTTAAGCAAGTACACAGGAGCATGACATGCTACAGAAAGACAAGTCAGAGCTACGTGAAAGGGCACTGAAAGGAAAAAAATACTTTGAGCTAAACACCAGGCTAATATATATGTTGTATGTTATTGAAACATTCCCTCCCAAGTGCTGGGATCTATGATATTAATTCCAGCTGGAAAACACCATGTGGATCACAAGTCAGTCTGCAGCAACAACCAACAAAATATGTTTTGTAAGAGAACAGAGAAGGTTAGAAAAAAAATGCCATTGCAGAAGCTGACAAACATCCATCTAAGCAGGATTACTACTGCACACCAATCCAGAGATGCTGCTGTGCAATTACAATAGGTTCAAAAGTTGACAATAAGAATGAACAGAGGACTGGAAAAAACCTGGGTGAAAATGCTGCACATATTCTGATCTCTTCTAGGAAGTGGAAATACTCCTAATCTGTTTACTTTCCAGAAGATACGCAAACACGCAAACAGAGAGATAAGAAACTGCAAATGTAACTTTTCCAGACAACGGGTAGTTTGCCTTGTAGAAACTCGTCACAGAATTTTGACAGTCTTACAGAGAAGCACGATTAAAAAGGATGACGGAAATCAACCAGCAAGATTTTTCCAAAGCTTTAAAAAAATACGAGCTCATTTTGAAAAGGACACAAACCCTCATTTCAAACAAGCAAACACCAACTTCAGCAAGTGAGAACAAACTTCCTAGATCAGCCTGCTACATGATCTCACAGACCTCAAACATTTCATATAAAACTACTGGACTAGCTGGTTTGCTGGCCTAACTAAGTTCAATAATTGTTGTAGCCTCAGTTGCGTTAACAAACATGACATTTCTGCAGCCAGTCATGGTTTAAGACCATGAACTCATCTAAACATAAGACACAGCATGTTGTAAGAGAAGGCAGAAAACACGGTATGCATGTCAAACTAAATACATCTTATTCAAATGTGCACACTTTTATAGGTTAAAGGTGACCTGCAAATCAATTTGTGAAACTTTTATCAATGGAAGTAATACATATTATACTATATGCCCCATTAGCCAGGCTAAGAGAACAGGGGTATCTAGTTTATCCATCAAAACATTTCTTCTTAGGCCTTAAGAACTAAGAAGAAATACTGAGAGTGATACCCTTGAAATGGGCTGTGGAGTTTGTTTTCAAGTGGTACTTACCTGACCCCTTGTAGTCCGGCTCCAAGCTCCAGCAGGATCCCTGGGTGATGTGATATCACCAGCATGGTGCATGCCTGGGTGTTACATTGGAGCGGGAGCCGGAGATCCTAGCGGGGCTGGACTTCTCAGAACCTAAGAAAAAGAAATAGTAAGTATTTCGGTTATGTGCTGAATGCTGTTCTCTGCTTAGCCTGGAGAATGAGAGCATTCAGCACAAACACTGAACTAACATCGTCAAATTGATTTGCAGACCACCTTTACATAAGTGACTTTCTGATCACTTGCCACAGATCTCCCTGTCCTTTCACAGGAACAACATGCCTCACAAGAAACCTTTACAACGCTGTGAGAAGCGGGCTAGTCCCACTGTTCTTTGGCTGCACTGCCCTTACACATTGTGCCAGCGATCCTGCTTCAAGTCTTCTATCAACTCCCTTTACTTCTGTAAGCATCTTACCTCTTCTCTGATGCTAAATATTAACACATCTCGCATCAAGACTACAGTACGTTTCCAAGCCTGTCACGGTAAGAAAGAGATGAATGCAAAGCCTCGTGAAAGAACAGGTTTGGAGAATTCTAGCCCCAAATTCTCCTCCCCTTTCAGGTGACCTGGAGAAGAAAATGTATAGTTTTGTCCTTTTCTGTAAAAAGAGCCAGGTTCACTTTGGGATCAATACGAGTGTTACTTGAAGTCACTTAAATACCAAGCAGCCCAGTAATATTCACATTTCTTCTTTTTGAAGTTTTACTATCAGAAAGCACAACAGGTAAGGTACAAGAATCAATGAACCAGAAACTGAGCAGCTGAAAGGGAAAAATATAACTTAGCCATCCAGGGCAGATATTCCACACACACCCCAGTTACTCTCCATCCAGCTTAAATTCCAATCGGAGTCAAATTCTTCTCCCTACTCCCTGACCCCTCCTTCCCCCAAGATTCAGCATCTCCCACCACCTTAGTGGGACAAGAAAATTCATAATGCGTGTCTCAAGATGTTCCAGGTGCCCTGTAGAAAAAAGAAAAAAAACACCAAAAAAACCCAAAACAAAAAAAACCCACAGAAGGCTGAACACGCCTTCCCTCATACCCCTATAGTAAAAACAGGAAAAAATACACCTTTTTCAACCATTGAAATCACCTAAAACAGGTGCAAGCTCAATATTCTATACATCCCACATATTGCATATTTCACAAGTATTCATCAACAGTACAGTGTAGATGACAATATCTGTGCCTGCAGACTGTGTCCTCTGTCAAGCAAATAAAAGAAGAACAATAAAGTACCTTCCAGCTACGCTACTCCCACTGTAACGTGTTGTGTGAGTTCCTGCTCAGTGACATTTACAACTTAAGCATTTCATGGAAATCAATATTCTGCTCAGTAACCAACCAATACAGAGGTCTAAATCCACAGTTGAGGGTTGACACGCATTGGTGTCAAAAGCAAGACACCAGTAAAAGAGTACTGACTTTTTAATTTTTTTTTTAAATCACATCCCTGCTGAGGCACAGACCTCCTACAGTATTAGATTCTTCCTTGAATCTAATAGGTGTGACTACCCAAGCGTGGTGAAATACTGCTAGAGACTGACCGTTCATGTCTAAATTTTTCAGTTCTGAGCCAACTTAAGGTGATGCTAAGAAGGCAAGAACTGCCAGGTTAAGTTACTACAAGTCCCTAAGGCTTCAGAACCATTGAAACAACCAACTTCTGTTACAGAAGACCATCACCCAGGTGGTAGCCACAACCTCAATTCCTATGCCAAGTAATGTATATATATAAAGTAATTTGATCAAATCACTCTCCAGTTCGGAAAAAACAGCCTGCCCCTTCTGGTCCAGCTCTCCTGGAAGTCCACCCAGTACAGATGCAACCTACTAACCCAGCAAAATCAAAGGTGAAAGACCTGCTGGACTCTGAGCAAAGACCTTTCTAGAGGAGGACAAGGACAACAAGGAACACTCCTGTGTTCCAATTTGATGGCAGCTGCTCATTAAATTACAGCCTGGGGGCCTTGTAGCCCCCTCCATCACTACATACTGTTCTTTGCATTCTCAGACTCTGGCAAAAAACCACAGACAATTACTAACACAACCTTTGTTTGCTTCTGCCAGTGGACAGGAGGAGTACATTTTGGGTGAGGAAATTGTTACACAATTAAAATGATGATTTAAAGACCAGCATGAGGCATGGAAGGGTGCCGTCTTCAGTTTATCACAGCTTCTCTCATAATTTTCTCAGACTGGCTATCAGGAAGGAACAAAAAGACCTGTGAGCACATCCAAAAATCAAAAACTAAGCAGCAAAATCCTTCAGGAAAACACCTCAAAAAAATCAATAGGATCCACCGAGCAGTTTGGAATTTTAAAATATAAGTTTGGAGAACACACACCTGAGAAACCTATTTCTGAATATGCTGTACTGATTTAACTCTATTTTGCATTGCTTACTTCGTCGCACTTTGTTTTCTATCCAGTGAAAGAAACTTTTTGTCTAACTTCAATTACTTAATATTAATAAGATGTACACATTACAATTTGCCAACAGGGAAGGCTTGCCACTGGATGTTTCTGGAAAATAAAAACAGATGATCAGTATATAAAAGGGATCAGGATGCGCTGGGATCAATAAAACATGAATTAGGAAAGAGTTTGAGTACGTGAGAGAGTGAATATTATGTTAGTTTAAATAGAAAAGATTTTTTGATTCTAGAAAACCTCTCTTATTTAAATTCAAACTATGAGCTCATGGTCCCTGGTCGTATCCCAGGTTGCATACTATATGCCAACTTTAAAAACGTCTAGGTTAACATTTAGTACTTAACACACCCTGCAAAAGGTATCGTGATTACCAGATATCCCTCTCCAGTTTATTTTTCCCCAGCAGCCGACACACCTCTCACTTAGCTTTGCGGCACTGTGAGTACAATATCCTGAAGTGACACAGATTTCCTACTTGATTTGTAACATAAGTAACACTATTAAAAACCTCATCTTTTCTGTTACTTCCGCTCTCCTAGAATAGAAGCTGATATGTTTTAGTCTTACTACACAAGGCAATTAAATGATTAAAAAAAATCTTAGGAAAAAGTATGTTTTCAAAACACGGCAGGCAAGCAGCTTACATTCTACTTTGTAAATCAATTCCTATTTTGTCAGCTCAACTTAACACTCTAGAAAGTCTTCTTAGAAGTTTATTTTGTGGCAACATCCAGTGTAAATGTAGTGCAAATAAACTTTTGATGGGTTCGCATGATATAGCGAGTCTGTGGTTTGTTATTTATTTCAATTGTGAATTTTGGGTGAAAATACTGTCACTGTAAAACATTACACAGTAATACTTTCTAATAAAAGGCAGCTGCTCCCCTTCATTAATTGACACAAAGACAGTTTTCTTTCAGGAACAGAAGAGATATACATTACTCAGTGTAACTAGTGGTACACCCCACAACTACATCACCAGTCAGCACAAGAGAATCTTTTCCAAGCTAAACATTTTGTAGACTACGCAGGCATACAGAGCCATCCTTCAAGTCACAAGAAGCAAGTCTTTTCCTGTCACTTCTCTAAAGAATTGGCCTTAATTTAAAAGCAAAAGAACAAAATGGTTTTCAGCAGGCACTTAAGTCTTCTTTATTTACTTTGGGGAAATAAAATATTTCTCAACTATACATTCTTTCAATTACATATTTTTAGTTTCAAGTGGAAGCAAGTTTTTTCTTTAAAGGTGGAAGATTTTAAAGAATTAAGATTATTTTTTTAAATATTTTTTTATTCCTGATGCTGAGTGTTACTCAACCAGCACTGAGAATAAGCACAAGCTACATTTTCATGCTAAAAACATAAAAAGCAGGAAATTGTAGGAACACTAAACCAGTTAGGCTAGAAGGAACAAGTTAACCACAGAACACAGGAGCAGGGCTGCTCCTGCTGTGGTTTTGGAGAAGAAGCCCACAAAGAAAGCATGCATTGCAGTGCCTGGGCCCAGCCCTAACGCAGGCAGCAGTGGCAGGTACAAGTCAGAGAGGCATTTGCTTCTGATCCAAAAAAGCAAGCAGGCAACCCAAGAGAAGTCCCAGCACTGAAAAAAAACCATACAAAGGCCAGTGCGACAGCTAAAAGTACCAGGGTGGGATTCTGTGCATGAGTCCTCTCTAGCAGGTATAAAATTATCCTTTTTGCAAGAAGCAGAAGACAGTGATGCACCTCCATGGGTACAAGTACCTTCTCCAATAGAAAACAAGTTTTGAAGCCAGCAGAATAAAAATATTCACATTACTTTCAAAGTTATGCACTTTTTTAGCAATGATGTACCAAGTCAAAACAGGCAATATTACCCCTCCAAAAGCAACTCAGATAATCCTCACCATCTTAGATGAAGATTTAGAAAAAAGACCCGAAACTTATACAAGCCAGTGACAACTTAATGAAGAGTTTCAATTCACAGAGATTTCCAAGTATTCGTCAGACCATGGGCTAAATAATAATAAAAAAACCACAAAACAAAGGACATTCCTGCAAGGAAAAACTAAAGAAAAATAATTTCTCAGAAATAGACTAGAAACACATAACACATGCAGTAACAAAACAAAAAAAAAAAAGCAAGCCTTCAGCATATCCCCAATGTCATCAGTTTGCCAGAGCCCAATGAACCAAAAACCTAACACAGCTAGTCTTAAATTCAACCGAGTCCTTCCAGCGACAATTTTCAAAGTTTCTCCCAGTGCCACCACACTCACAGCCTGCTCACCTCAGGGTCTTCAAGCAAGTAACAGCAAAAGAGTAAAAATCCCTAAAGAATCACTCAAACCTGCAGTTCAGAAATCCCAAGTTGAAGACCCACCCTGATCGATCCCACCTTGTCCTAATCTTTACACAAAACTGATGAGCAGGTCCAGAGGAGGGCCACGAAGATGATCAGAGGGCTGGAGCACCTCTCCTATGAGGACAGGCTGAGAGAGTTGGGGTTGTTCAGCCTGGAGAAGAGAAGGCTCCAGGAAGACCATATAACAGCCTTTCAGTATCTGAAGGGCACCTACAAGAAAGCCGGAGATGTGCTTTTTACAAGGGCATGTAGTCATAGGAAGAGGGGGAATAGCTTCAAACTGGAAGATGGTAGATTTAGATTAGATATCAGGAAGAAATTTTTCACTGTGAGGGTGGTGAGGCACTGGAACAAATTGCCCAGGGAAGTTGTGGCTGTCCCATCCCTGGAAGTGTTCAGGGCCAGGCTGGATGGGGCTTTGAGCAACCTGGTCTAGTGGAAGCCCATAGCAGAGGGGTTGGAACTAGGTGATCTTCAAGGTCCCTTCCAACCCAAACCATTCCATGATCGTGATGTACGGTCAATCCCTCGTCACACCTGCTTCAGCAGATACAAGACCTTAATAGATGGAAACAGACTAGAATTTAAGAACATTCACACTACTATAACAATTTCTCAAATGATTTAATTAAACCTTAGAACACTTAAGAGCAGACTTGTTATAACCAGACATGGTAAGCAGACTGTCCATAATAAATTAGATTATCCATTTGCCTTTACAAAAGAAGTTTTGCTCTTTATGAACAAGTGTTTCTCTGTTGCATTTTTGAGACAAGACTCCCTTTCGATGAAAGAATGCTGGGTTTTAGCTGTAGGTTAGAATATTACTTTACATGTCTTTTTTCCTGGCAGCATCACCCATTAAAGGGAGTTCCTATGAGCAGCTTTCTGCTAATTCTTGCCCTGGTGCCTGGCTGCTTGCTCTTGCCCTACAGCGCTGAAAACATCTTAGAGGGTGCACGTAGAAAAGAAGGATTAGCAAGACTTCCTCCTGCTACCTCTCCTCTTCCTTAGAGGGTTATTTTTAACCCAGGTCAGTTCACTTGCTATGACTATGACTCACAGCATCACCTCACTCAAAAGTTGTGCCTGCATGTAAAAGGAAGTGGTGACTGCAAAGGAAAATACACATGGAGCTGCAGTTCAGCTAATGCTTCCCCAACACCGCAGAGCCGACCTGATCCAGACACAGTTGTTTTCTGTGGAGGGACATGCAACATGTTATGCCTGTAGGAAAGTGGGGGTTTTTGTAGTTACCATTGTAGTATCACACTTTTACCAATGTTTTACTAGCTTTGGAGACATACTTACTTACAATCTAACACTTTACAATACCCTCACAAAATGGATTTCATAGAAGCCAAACGTCCTTCCTAGGCACCCTAACTCACCACACTTTTAGCTGCAACTGAAGAAAACAACACGACAAGAACTTTCAGAAAAACTCAGACATTGCATCTCAGCAATGAGGTCACAACAGACGGCATGACAGAATAGCACCGAGCAGTACGTCACAGCATCCCACTCAGTGAAAGGTACACACTGCACCGGAGTATATTAGTGCAGGACTTCACACTGGCACAACAATTTTACAGAAGCAACATCCTTGCAATGGAATATCCTCACATGGGGAAGACTGGACTTGTGCTGAAGGGCTGGATTTGACCTCACAAGCCCCACGTTCAGTTGTGAGCGTCAAAGCCCACTTTGCACTTCATATGCAGTATTTTTCATTTTCCAGCTGCAATAGAGGAATACAAATTTTGCTCTCCTCACCAGATTTCAAAGATGACTGGAGACATCTCATCCACCACATGTATGTAGAACACCAAGCACAACCAAATCCTCAGCTTTGCTGAAGTCCCTCGC
The DNA here is from genome assembly GCA_008711295.1 of Anarhynchus alexandrinus. NCBI lineage: Eukaryota > Metazoa > Chordata > Aves > Charadriiformes > Charadriidae > Anarhynchus > Anarhynchus alexandrinus. The sequence goes on along the minus strand of VUYV01000857.1, from coordinate 10,335 downwards.
AATCACAGTTAAGACAAATAGTGTAAGCACCAGTCAAGAGTCTATCAATACCCCCCAGTCATGGTTAGCTGGGTGCTGTAACAACTATGTGATGTTTTTCTGGAAAGGCAGAGTACAACAGCTCAGACTTCACGCTATCCTAGTAACAGCTCCAAGGCTTTTGGCTGATTTGGAGCATAAGCACAGTAAGCTTCAGCTTGCCTAAAAACGCCAGTAAATGCATAACCGTAATCTAGACATAGATTATCGTATCTGAAATAGGCTTAGTAGAAAGTTTCAAGCTGCAGACCACAGACCAAAATGTTAATTATTACCCAGGGCCATGACTTCCTTTGTGTTAGGAAAACACCTACACCGCACATGCTGATCTGCTGCTAGGAGAAATGCTGCATTACTGATAAGTCGTGCAAAAGGTCTACAGGAAGGCTTAGGTTTTGAGGCAAGGAGGGGGGGCAGGAATATCAGGATTTATATCCTGAAACCAAAGCGAATGTTTTGCAGTATTCTTCGCATCATGGAATCTTCCCACTTTACTCACACGAAGATGTCGTCTTTTGGCATGATATGATTTAAACCTTCATCCATTTGGAAGATTTTGTGGAATCGATGATTATACACGTCTGTCACCACCATCTAGAACAGCAAGTGATATTTTCAAAAACATTATAATAAAAGCTTACATAAATTTAGGCAAACTAACTTTAGATTCAAGCAACAGTTTATTTCTATTCTTTCTTTATCAGAATTTTCAGCACACCAACATCAGCACTGTTTTCTATAACAGCATCCAGCAGCGAATCAGCTGTATTTATTAAGACAGATCAGAAAAACAAAGCAAATAAACTGATTTTACAGAGATACTGAGGAGATGCAATTCCAACAGCTGCAAGTCAGCCCGGTCAAAACAACAGCACAGATCCCAACATCAAAGCAGCAACAGGCTAGGATTTCAGGCACCGATCACTCATATCTATAATTAACTGAAATAAATTCAAGCGCTACGCTGGCATCCTGAAAATACCCCACCAACTACAAAACCATTCCTTCTGGAAAAGTTCACCCAATCCCTTTGTTACTAAAAGGATGTCCAAGAAGAGGTGGATCCAAAAGAGATGTTGAACATCTCTCAGTACTAAAACTAGACTATTAGAAATGTTGGGGATGGGTGCTAGCTTTCTGCCCCTTCTCTTAAACGTCTCTACTGCAATGGAAGTATCAGAATAAACACAGATTGTTTCATGTGTCTTTTTGTTTTACAATCAAAGAAGAGCATTCAAACTTGTTAGAGTTTTGCCACTATTCCATTAAGTTCAAGTTTATCACCCACCTAAAAGCTAAGCCACCAAAATCCTTCAAGAAGAACAAACATTTATCAATATTACTTTGCTGCATTTATCCTTACATTTTCTGCAGGAACACCAGAGAGTTTGGAGAGCGATTCACACAGATCCGAGATGGCCCCCATCATTGGCACCACAACCCGGTACTAGAAACAAAGATAACATCATGCTTACACCAGGCAAAATAAATCCATGCAAAGCAGAGAGCAAGAAGATGGAAATAAAACCTTTAGTTCATAGGAATTCTGCTAAAGTTAAGGTCACAGCTACACACTTCAAGGTCTTCCGGATCTCAGCTCTACCTTACAAAGCAGGGACTTGGAGGGAATGAAAGACCCTTAAACAATTGGCCTTCTGCTTTGATCAGGCTCAACAGTAGTAAAACCCACAAAAACAAAACAAAAACAAACCACCAACCACCAGAAACACACTGTGTATTATACTGCCCTGGGGCTGGCTGGCAGGGAGTTACTTTCCTTATAGCACCCTCTATGGTGCCATATTTTGGATTTGTGGCTAAAACAGTGTTGATATCACACTGTTGATATTACAGCTGTCCTGAACTGCCCAAAGGGCTATTCCATACTATGTATGGGATGCTCAGCAACAAAAACTGTGTTAGAGAAAGGGCGTTTTTGGCTTCCAAGGTTATTGCTCAGACACCGGCTGGGCACTAGTCTGCTCACAGCAAGTGATTTCCTTTACATCATTTGTGTCATTGTCCCCACCTCCCTGCTTTTCCTTCACCTATTAAACCATCTTTATCTCAACCCACAGGTTTTCTTGCTTTTGTTCTTTCTAGTCTCTCCTCATTCCTGCTAGGAAGAGGGCAAGGGGGAGTGAGCATTGGTTCCACTTCCAGTGCTCTGAACACAGATCTGTGAGCTTTTAATGTGGCCAAGTGACATTCTGCAACCAGGAATGTACATGGATGCAAGAATATAGGTGCATCAGAATACAAACATCTACAGTTTGGTTTAACCTAGCATCCTTCCTCCACCAAGTAATCAGTACCGTATGTTTTAGGGAAGGATTCAAAAGGCACTGTAGGTTATAGATAGGCACACACTCAGAGAATTATGTGGAACACACCTGCCCTGAATAAAAGGACTTATGTATCAATATTCACCAGGATCTTCTCGGCTATACTATCAATCTGTATACTCCACTGTGGCCATCATAGGCTTTCAGTTCACTTTCTCTTAGCACATGAGCACAATCACATGGCAGACACACAATTCCTCCTTGTAAAACACACCAGAGGGGCATAGCGGTGCACACCTCTGTCTTCCCAACTGGAAGATCACAAAATGCAAAGAATGGCTCACAGGGAGAGTGAAGGTGGAATGTAGAACATGCACGTGGCCATCTAAAAGAGCTCCAGGTAGCAGTAGCTATGTTAATCTTGATTCTTCAAAAGATATGAATTTATCCTTTCAGTCTCTATGTTATTGGTAATCTCACTTGTTTTCTCAGTTAATCCCTTCTCTGTTCTTGCCCTTTATAAAATCTTGGTGACAAGAACAAGTGTTGCTGTCCTTGATTTCAGTTGTACAAAAAGCAGGATAATTTATTGTGAATTCAGCATACATCCTTCTCCACTGTACCTATCACGCCCCTCAAACTAACAGTGTATATACAAAGCTCAAGTTTTACCATCTGCAATTATAATCCACAGCACATGCAAATATTGCCAATCAGCACCTCCAAAACTGCATCAAGACCATCTAGTCACTCTGCTTAAGCATCCCAGATCTTGTGCTTCTCTTGACATGCGTGGCACGTACAAGGTTACTTCAGGTATGTGTGTGCCCACCCACAGGCCCATTTGAAAATAAAAGGGTGGGGGGTGGACACCTAAAAAAAAAAATCAGTCTATCTTAGAATCAAGCAGGCTTTAAAAGCAATCAAGTCATTTTTCAGTTTTTTTCAAAAGGGGTGGTTTTTCATTTCTGTTTGAAATTCAAAGGCCTTACTGATTTAGATAAGTTTCACCTTTACATTTTCCAGCGTAACATGAGGTAAACATGACAATGCAAACACATTACTGCTTTCAGGGAGCAGTACATCACACACAGGTAATCTCATCACAGGAACAGGTAAGCCACTTCCAGCTGACCCACGACCATAGTCTCACAAACCGAGATTTTACAAAGCCACTTGATTACACATGTAAAAACAGGGAATTGAACATTAAAAAATCCATTGTACCTCACTCAAAGGTCAACATCAACGTCCTTCAGATTACTTGAGAAGTCTCAGCTTTAAAACCTAAGAGAGTGAGTCAGATGACTTAAAGTTGTGTCTTCACCATGTCTCACCTGGACAGGTCTACGCTGTGGGTCTGCATATACCAGGGTAACTTCCATAAGACGATCTCTCCTCAAGGGCAGTGGAAGGGTTAAGTAACAGAAGGGATCAAAGGTCACAGAAACCTTGGAGCATTTGGGACAAACAAGAGTAGATTTGAAAAGACCATGAAAAATATCCACAATGATAGAATCATTCCTCAGTCTATGATTCTCCCAGGCCTCTTTTGCGACCTCCTGTAAGAAGAAAAAAAAAATAATATTAAGTCATTTATTGCAAACACTTCCATAGCATGGCAAGCACAGGGATCAAAGAACACTCAGAAAATTGATACTGACAGGTATATTTCACAGAAGAGGAGAGGGATAACACACTGGGATTTCTTCTCAGTGAAATTAAGGCCTTGAGTAAAGTCAAACGTAATACATCTATTTTAGCAGAGTCACTTGGTCAGGTATTCCTTGGTGCACACAATGCCAGAAGCATGAATGGAGCTGAGGAGACAGTGACAGGGTTACACGCTGCTCTTCAGTACAGCAAGCTGCTAACGAGATAAGCTCCACTCTCCTCCATGAGGAATGGACTGCTGCCCCCACTTTTGAAAGACAACTGTAGTTACAGCTTGCAAGAAAGAAGTAGAGAGATTTTTCTTCTTGGAAAATGATGTGACACATCATTTTGTGAGACATGTCTCACAAAAAGTATAGAAGGAGACAAATTACAATCCCTTGAAGACTTTCACAATACAACTTATAAACTTATCCAAGGGCATCTGGCAAATGGCGTTTGTCCACTCAATGCAATCAGAGGCTCTTCTTAGCGTGAAACTTTTCGTTTATGGTACAATACCATATATTTTATATATATCTCAAGTGAAGTAAGTGCCATAGATACACACACACTGCAATGCTGCTGTCACTAACCAGGATGCCAAGATGGGAACAGACTAACTAGCTCCAACAACTACAGTGATATGGATGCAAGGCAGACACACGTGTGTGTCTCCTACATCACAGGGAAGAAAGTGCCTAAATAAAATGAAGGCATGCTGGGCACCCTTTCCATCCCACAATCATCAGCATTTCTTGGAGAGAAAATAAGATTAAATATACTACTTCTTGTGGTGTTGCCACATGCACTGTATTATGCAAGAAATGGCAAACAATATGAAATTATTGCCCGTTAAGAGAGAAAACAACTAGCCACAAACACTTCCTAAAAATAATTACTGCATCTGGCTTTTAGATGCTCCTAAAGCATGTTTCCACCTACTATATTTACTCTGGACTCTGCGTTTGTCAGTATGTTGCCGCTGTTTGTATTGTGACAAGAGGTAAATGCCTGATCAGGAGAGCGTGAGTTCACTTCAGAAAAGATGTTTCACTATTATGTGTCTCACTGTAATGTGAGCATGGCTTTTGCCAACTTCGGAGGAACAAAGTGTCTGCAAGGGGCTCACATATCAGTGTTGACTGGAAAAGAGAGGACAGGGAGAAGGTAGGAAGAAAAAAAAAAATGAACAGAAGAGACTTTTCTGGCCTCTGTCAGGGAAATGGCATAAGATAATTACTTTTGCCTATTTAGGTAGAGTGGGTAATTGGAGCCCAAGGGTGTTTAAATTCAAATTTAAATTAAATAAAATGTGAGGTTTCTTAATATCAGTGTACCCATTCCCATGGCACCAGAAAGGAGAAAAATCAAGTCAAGCCTCTTAAGGAGATGTTGGTAGTTCACCAAACACTAGGAAATCATCAAGATCCATGGTTGTACCAAGTCACTTATACCTTGATTCTCTCCTTGCCTTGACCAGTGCTTTCATGCACCCTTTTCAGCCTGGTTTTAAATCCAGCTCATGGATAACGTTTATCTAGAGGCCATGAGGGAGCACACGTGAGAAGTCTGGCCTAAAAGCTCATTTCGTTTTATACTGTGCTGTTTACCAGTGGGACACCAGAATGGCTGCTTACAACCCTGTGCCCAGGGCACATGTTCAGACCCTTATTTGAGGGGCACCCCAGCACCTCCATGTGAGAATGGTCCCAGTCCCACACAAGTTCACATGCAAGTACGATGGCCTACACAGCAAGCACTCTCCTCAAACTGATGCTAAAAGCTGCTGCTCAATCTACCTGGAGGAAGAAAGTGGGCCTGAGTAGTCAGGAGGAAAGATTATGGCAGTAACTACAGCCTGGGTAGCTGTTATGTCACGAGATACACTTCCTTCCTTCCCACTGCAGCATTGTACCACAAGCACATCTTCCTGCACACCAGTACAAGAACATTTTGTAAGGCAGAGCAACAGCAATGTGCCATGAGGTGTCACGAAGAGTCAGCCAGGCCATAAAGCACAACAGGGTTCTCTCCTCCCAGGTACACTGCTTTGTAGGGAGGATGATTGTATGGCCTTTGAGCAGGAAGGCCAGAAAGTGTCACAAAACCCAATTAAACTCGCTCGGAAGCACTACTTGCCCCACCCTCAAGTAAAGGGCACCGTACCGAATCAGGTCTGCCATTGGCATCCTTCAGCTCCAAGTAGGGCTTCTTCTTCACTCTGTTCAAATCCTCATGCAAACCATCTAGAAGAAAAGCCAAGAGCTCCTGGGAATCCTGCTGCTGGTATCCTGAAAACTGAGGAGCAAATCGGCCAACCTGTGTCTGAAACACAAAGGTAAGAGTCAGAGGGGGGTGAGCATGACCTACATGGAAAAGACAGGAAGAAAAACACTCACTCTGGCTTTTGCAGAAATCAACTCCATGCTACCTTACCTTAGCAGGAAACCACAGTGAACTACATGCTAATGCAGTAAGAGTGCCAGAATAAATTGCCCAACTATTTTTATTTTTCCCCCTAGTGTTGAGAGGGAAGAACGCATTCAGTGCTGCAATGCTAGAAATTTAAGTTATCAATATTAATTTAGGAACCTGCAAACAAACAGTACACAGAACCTATCTGCCTGATGCATTTTGTACTTCAATTTCGCTTTCAGTAACCTACAGTTCCCACAATGCAGACTTGCTATAAGGTAGCATCTTCAAGAAGGTGGACTGCAAGGCAAAAATGCTTGCAGAAGATACTTATGAAATAACAAAACTGGCTTAAAACTAAGATTGAAATCCTCTGCCACAGTAACCTCTAGCTATTCTAAAAATTGTGATAGAAAGCTATGAAACGTAACAGTCCGAGTTACCAAGAGCCAGAAACAGCACACCCAAATACAGCCTCTTATTTCATAAGTGCTATCTCACAACACTGCCATTTCCTGCTTCTAAATAAATAATAATAAAAAAACCCCACAAAACAGAAAGGGATCCCACAGGAAAAACAATTAACTGAAGGAATGGTCAGTCCTACCAACCATCACTAGTTTTCTCAAACACAGTCTCCAACAGGCTTGCAGAATTATGCTTAGTACATTTTAACCACTCAAGATGACAACTGCAAGGGAGCCCAAAATGAAGGGTTATTTATATTATAAAGATAGTTAACACTATTACTAAATCAGCAACAATTGTTAGAAAAATCACAATACTGTACTAGAAAATAAAGAGTAATTCCTATTCCAGTCTTAAACCAGAACAGCCCACATTAAAACACTTTTATTGATGTCCACTACAGATTCGCATATTTCCTCTGAACAGAGGTTTACAAGACAACTTTAATAGCAGTGGATGATGTGCCAGCAACTCCAAGTCACAGAAGTTAAACATCATCTCATTGTTTCAGAACTACCTATGACTCTACAGAGGACAGATCTGTGTAGTCCATAAGGCTTTTGCTCCAGGTCTCAAAAAGCATTTACCCTCAATTTCGAGACTGTACCATGCAAAACCTGAACAGCAACAAGATGCACATTTTCAGTAATATCAGGTCATTGCTTATTTCATACTTTTGGGATGTCACTCTTCCTCAGCATGCTGTGATTGCACTACGGAAGCAAACTCTTGTTCTTTGGATGCTTTAATTACATTGTTTTGCACTAGAGCATCTTTGCATTATATTTAAAATAAAAGACATAGTTACAATTTTTCTAGGGGTTCATACACAACTGCTACATTGCAGTATTTCAGCTGAAAGCAGCTCTTTACAGTGAAGCACTGGAAACATTAAACTAATAATTAACATTACAGACAAGGGGGTGCATTTTGCTCACCACTTTATAATTTCATTTTTTAAATTTATAACTTGCACACCTTTTCTCTCTGATTAAAGTTCACAGCTGGCAATTCACATGACCTTGCCAGGTTTGTAGCAAAGATCATTTTGATGCATCTATAAACAACTCGCAGGCTGGAAGGTCATTTACTTAGTAAGGCATTTAAGATTAAAGAGCAGTAACCAATGCCGGGGTATGACACTACTGACTGGCAAGTTCCTCCCTGTACCCTGCAAAGCATTTACACAAAGCGTGAAACAACACTGAAGCAATTCTGTCACTACTGCTTTCATAACACCAAAGTAAGTGGAAGGCATATTAGCTTTCACTGTTTCTTCTCTCAAAGAGCTATGCTACAGGAACATGGAGTACTTACTTTAAACATACGTGGGGCCACGTGAGACTGTCTCCCAGACCAAATCTGTTTAATGAGCTCTGCATAGGCTTCTGCAATTTCTCCTCTCATCCCCAGTGGATTGTTCTGATTTATTTCAGCTTCATACTTATCTTCCAGGAAATAGTCAGTCAGAGGAGGGGTATTGCTCAGACACTGAAAAAGCATAAAGAAAACAAGTTTACTGCACAGGACAGCAAATCTGCGTGACAGTGAAATAACAAACCCAGCTTTCACATCAGAGCACGTACTACGCTATTAACAAAACTGGTGAGACTGAATTTGAGTACATATTTACATTGACCTGTTTTTCCACACATTACCGAGGTGGTAGGGTAGGCTATTTTACTGATGCATTATATAGAAATCTGCACAGAACAGGTCAGGAAGGTCTTTAGAGATGTCACCTTAATGTTCTCAAGTCTACATCCCATATTCACTTTCTAACATTGAAATCCTAATATAAGGAAGAGTGAGAGTAAGAGAGGGCCTTGTTATTCCTTGAGGTGAAACAAGCTACACGTTGTCCTACAAAGAACCAAATACCATTAAAAAAGTCACCATCAAAAAGTTAGCAAAGTTTAAAGGCAGGAAGGATACCACTCCATATCTACTCTCCCCTTTATATACTTATTATCAGTGTATCATAGTAAAGATTTAATACATCCTGGGAAAGCACCATAAACCTCAGGACACAAGTAAAACTAGCACAGGAAGTAGTTTCCCTAGTTCAGTAATTCAAAGACTCAAAGCTTATCGCAAGAAGCAACACTCAGATAAGTAAGACAAGACTTGGACGTGGGAACAAGAAAAGAGCCAAATCTGAGATATGATCAAAATTACTAGGGCTTCAAGGCGCCGTAGTATCAAGAAAATATTAAACTGAGCTCTTTCTGAATACCTAAGATTTCAGGTGCTGTAGCAGATGCCTGTACAGCGGTACACACCTGCTGGGTGTAGGTACACAGGTCTCCCAGCACAGTTATACATGGCAATCTGGAGAGGGTCAGGAAAGTGTAGTCTTGTCCTTTAGCCAACTCCACTTTCACTGCCTTGATGAGTACTTTGTGGAATTTATTTCCTACCATATCTTTCTAGTTCCAATGCCCAGGTGTTAAGCATCTTTCTCCAGGCAAATGACATTAAAGTGCTTATAGCCCACTATAGTTTGACACCAGCCTCTCACTGGGAAACCGTTGCTGACAAAATTCCAAGAACTTCAAAAAATTAAGGCAGAAATTTGCATTTGAAAGACTGATGTCTAGAAAAGTAAAGCCTAATGGTAAATACAAGAAAGTAATTGGTCCTTAACATGACTAGTTTGCATGCAAAATTAAGATTGAAGCGTGTTTGGATTAAGTTACTTCGACAAAAATTAATTTTAAAAGTTCTCTTAGCTATAAAATTCAACAAAACATAATGCAGTTTAAGGTTACCATGAGACAAGTGAAAATAAAGACATGGCGAACAAAAAAGCGAGGCAGTCCAAGTTTATTGTGGTGTCCCGAATACCACATGCATAATGCATTATAGTTATTTTAAGACCTGTTCTAGCTTTCAAAGATGCCAGAGTGACAGAAGTCATTACATAGCACTTGTACCACACTAAAAGTTTACCCATTGTTTAAATCAAAGTTCATACAAGTTGGCTCATGTTTTGTTTTAATTTCTTAGTGAACAACTATCCCTAACACGTTTCTGCATTTTTTAAGATGAACCAAATAAGCCCAAGAGATAATAAGTATACTAATAATTATTAGCTTTGCATAATTGTTACAATCTTAACACCCCACACAATGACTCTGAATCCTTCTTGTGGCTTTTCATACTCTTAATTTTTCAAGAATCTTTAAACACAGACCTCAGAGCTGCATGCAGTGACCTGCTCGTGTCACTTATGCAATGCAAACAAGTCAAACCATCCTCCACATCAGCCCATTTTGGTCAGAGCACAGCATTGGGACCTTGCATTATAGTTAGGCACCTGTTTAGTATGACTTCCCCCATAGCCTTTTCAGAAGCCATGTATTTCTGATCCAGTCCTTAATACTGTACTATATTTTATACTACTAATGTGCTACGCATAAGCCAAACTAAACATTAACTGATTTTTTTGTTTGGGGTTTGTTTTTTTTTT
>VUYV01000856.1:78905-97020 GCA_008711295.1 Anarhynchus alexandrinus | reverse complement strand
TTGAAGCTCAATCTCCTCTGCTTTGTATATTTTACTACAGCAAAAGTATTAAAATTATTATTTTCCAATCTTAACAGAACGAGTCTAAATTAAGGAAACGCTGTCACCTCAGCTTTCAATCAGGCTGAAAGATGCTCTTCAACAGACAACCTGGATTCAGAATAATATCTGCCAAGCAGAGCTTCCACTCAAATATGATCCTTTCCTTCCCTTTCTTCTTCTCAAGTCCATCCACCTCCTGGTTTCAATGCAGACAGAAAGCCCTTGCTGGAGGCTTATCCTCTCCGGAGTGGCAAATTATCTATTTTGTAAAGCAAGTGCCACATGCAACATATCCAAAGACTTTTAGAATACTACATGTAAAGACAGATATTTACATCTGCTACTGAGCTTGAGTGACTTTATTATTGAGTGACTCTTCCTCCAATAACTAGAGAAATATTCCAGTCCAGTTTTACTTACCTGTCAATGAGCTGATACAATTCTGTTTTCAAACTCATCTTACTACCTGCTTTCCCATGAAATTATAAACATCTTGCCCTATCCTAGGAATCAGGAAGAAATTGCCTGTGAAACATTCCTACAGAAGGATGGTATGTTGTAGCTGTCCAATATGGTATTGATCTATTTTTGGTTCATGGATTCAAGTTTCTCTTCCAGGTACTAAGCTACCTTTTGAAGGACAGAAGGATTCAGTGAAACAGATAAGATGTTCATACTATCAAACAGAGCAGGTAACTATAATATACCAAAAATCATATATTCATCAGAACAGTTTCAGCTTTCAGGCTGATCAGCAATATCTTATCTTCTATCATATTTTCATTCCCAGAAAAGACCAGCTCCTGAGCAAAACAAAGCCTGTGGTATTTCTTCAAAACTCTTCACCTGCTTTTAGGCAGAATCTTTAGATGGTATCCCATATATTCCATAATTTCAACTTTGCACATGAATTTTTTCCTTTCCTCCACTGTAAAAGATCATCACTTCTTAACAAAAAACAAACAAAAAACAACAAACCCAAACCACAAACCACCAGGTTTCAGAGACTTAAAGAGGTTTTATTCAAAGGCACCCCTAAGCCTTAAGCAGTACCATTTATCTAAACTTCTCTTCCCTGCAGGGAGATGCTGACCTTTTGTTCAAGACAGCAAATTCATCCCTCAAGAAAGAGAGGTTAGAAATATCTGGAACAGAAGCCACACTGATTTTGTCTTGCCCTTGGTCACGGAATCCTTTCCTCAAAAATGAAAAATCCACATTATTCTTTAAATACAAAATATTCCTCCCTTTCACGTGATTCAGGAGGACTGAATAAATGCTTCCAAGTTAATGGAAGATCCCAAATCTTCTACTCCTTATTGCTTGAAGGCCTTCACTGCACAGGACTCAAGTAATGAGTCCAGCATGTTTTTGAAGATCAGCTTCATTCACACTTCTGCAATCTGTTCTGTCCCACCAGCAAGGCATGGCAGAACTCATTCTTTGGAAACCAGTAATCTAGTCAATCAGTGCCTTGAATTTCACTCTCCAGGGTTTTTCAAGAATTATAAAACTCGGTATTGCCAAAAGGCCTTACAAGCAGTACCTAATCCATTTATACAAGTCATGTTTGGTCAAACTTGCAAACCTGATTGCNTCAGTAAAAAAAAAAAAACGCTTTGGCCTTTACAAACTCCACACACAGTTTTTTTTTTATGATGTCTTCTTGGGAAAGTCTTGGAGTTTATTCCAAAAGCTGCATTATAAACACAGTGTATGCTGATGGCCTATGGATTAAATCCAGAATGCTTGTCACACTTCTGACTAAGGTAGCAGAAACTCTAAAAATCAAAGTCAGGCGTTCCAAATTAAGTATCTTCAAGGAAAGCATAAGAGAACAAGCTCAGTCAGCTTCTAGAAAAAAATACCTAGAACTAATCACTAGGCATCAGAGACAGTCAGTCAGTTGCTCAAACCACTGCCAGTTTTCCTGTATCTCACCTTCTTCTTTGTTTACTACTTATGAAGGACAACTGCTTAAAAAGCAACCTTCCCAAAGTCACACACTTCTGACAGTCACAAAGAAATATGACTACTACAGTATCGTCATGGCAATGCCTCCACTTTTTATGTGATTAATACCCCTTTAGTTGGGGAGGGACTTTTTACAAGGGCATGTAGTGATAGGACGAGCGGTAATGGCTTCAAACTGGAAGAGCATAGATTTAGATTAGATATCAGGAACAATTTTTTTCACTATGATAGTGGTGAGGTGCTGGCACAGGTTGCCCAGGGAAGTTTTTGATGCCCCATCCCTGGAAGTGTTCAAGACCAGGCTGGATGGGGCTTTGGGCAACATGGTCTAGTGGAAGATGTCCCTGCTCATGGCCGGGGGGTTGGAACTAGATGATCTTTAAGGTTCCTTCCGACCTAAACCATTCTATGATTCTATGATTATCATATCTTATCTTATATGCAAGCTTATGCAACTTCTACTTTAAGTCATGCCGAAATTCAGCTGGTTTCTACTTTCAGAGCTGGAAATTTTTGTTCAAGCACTCATCCTCACTTTAATTACAGAAACTTTTCTGTCATTTACCTATAGTTACACTGCTCGCGTCTTCCTTTGACAGCTCTGTTGTCCCCTGACTTCCATATAAAATGTGTCCCATGGATCTATAGGAATATACAATATCATAGATAAGTTGATACGCTGTAACCAGCTATGCGCACTCTTAAGCCACTGCAAACAGCTCAGTAACTTTGGACAGAAAACAACTTTACTGTGGAACCCTCCTGCAGGTAGTTCTGACAATGAGGTGATGCACAGGAATACGTTATATTACTGTAACAACTCAAACAGCATTACAGTTTTAGGACACTTTTCAAAATTACTGCCAAATGCAACAAAAGGATTTAACACATTCTTCTCAAATTCAGAACTAGCACCTTCCCCAGAGGCTGACCTGTTAGTCAAGTAATTATATGATACTTCAAAGATAAATCACTCTTCCTATGCTTTTCGCAAACCCACCATATCCACTAGTATTCATACTTCAAGTCGTCTTGGTTTTGCCCAAAATGATACTCTCTTCTACACTATCCCCAGTATGTTAAACATCTGATTTTTAAGGTATTAGACCATACTAGAAGGTTCAAATACATCAAATATATGTTTACGCTGCCTAGAAGACTGATCAAATTGTTGGATACCTGAAAACAACATACAACTTACAGTAATATATACCATGTTATAAAAATACTGTTACCGTGACACAACTAAATTCTACATTAATTGTACCTTGTTCTCCCTCCAATTCACTTTTTAAGGAGTATCTCTTCTTTTTTAAATGCAAGCTTTCAGAAGTTGCTATCAAACTCTTCTAAGCCTACTTTGCACCAAATTTTAACATTTCTCACTTCATAGCAAACGTACAAAAGTTGTGTATTTTGTTCACCTAGAAGTTACCATAGATTTACATCGTAATGAAAAAAAAATGTATTCCTCTCTCTCTCTCTCTCTAGTGCCCTGCAGACTTGCCTATCTCCTTTCCATCTGCTACTCTGGGGCTTCTGTGTTTCTGAGCTGTGTGTTTTCTGAGCTGCGTGACTGAGCTGACTTCGTTAAGATACTCAATATTTTTTCAAATGGAATTCTAATTTTGATCATGTACTAATACTTCTCCTCCATCAGCTTTTGCTCATCTAGCAAGGATTTCAGAAATGCTTTGTTAACATGCCTGAGTTTTTCCAACCTTGAATTCTTTTAAAATTTGGTAGTAAATTTAATTCTTGTGACAGGAGGTAGACTGAAAGTCTTTAGTTGTCTGCATTTTGTAGTGCATTGCCACTGAAAATAAGAGTGATCCCCGATAAAGGAGGACAGACCTTGGAATTAATTACATTTAGTCCTCTCCTTCTTATAGCTGCAGCCTTTATGCAGAAAATAACAGGATAGGGGCCATTTCCAATGACCATTTTTTACAGTGTGCTACTCATCTGCTAACAGCAAACATGTATTTTACTTCAGACAAGGCAATACATCCTTGGAAAATTCATAGCATAATTTAAGTACTGCATCTTGAATACAGGGTTATATTTCAGATATTTGTACTTGGAAATGCATGCTGTTGTGTTACTCAATATTCTGTATCACCCTGTTGCTTCTTTATTTTTATATCTTATCATATATTCCTTACCTCCAGACAACTCAAAGCCAGCCTCATGATGATGATGACTGGCTCTTCATCTAAATCATATCAAATCTTACCATTAGATACTTAATGAAAAATTTTTGTAAATATCCCTTCATAAATATCACTTGACTGGATAATTTCACAAAGCTGTTAAAAGTAAAGACTCTTATGTATTGGCTAGTCTAAAATTTTGCAAAACTACGTTAAAAACAATTGACATAGTTTACAACACTCCCACAAGTGTTTTCAGAAGGCATCTGCAAGACAGTACAAGACCTGATCTATCGGCTCACCAAAAAACCCACACATACTCATTCCACAGAGCCATGCATCTGATAAGCCTACTGACCACCCTGCTCAACACTTCTTGGAAATGTCACCAAAACCAAAAAGATAAACTCCTATAAAGCTAATTTTAGAGAAAGTACTGTTCGTTTTTTTTCTTAAATAATTCATCTCCTTGAGCAAGAAAGAAAACTCAAACATTGTATTGTTTATTCCACTTTAAGTAACTCAATTAACAATATGCTGTTGTGAACTAAACAGAACTATTGGAAGAAATAAGATTAGGTTTAACCAAACCCTAATAAAAAATCTTGTTTTGCTGATGTATGTATCACACATGTCTTTCAAAAGTCTAAACAGAATACAATTAAGTGCATTAAAATCTTGTTGAGAACAAAGTCAAATCATTCAAACCCTGCTCTGTTCTTTCATTACTAGACCGGACCATTTCCCAATACAAATGTACAGGCTTTAAATATCTTATAATTTATTTGAAGATCATTTTCCACTCACGTCTATCCTAAATATTAATGTCTCAAGAAGCTAATAGAAATCTGATATCCACAGTAATACTCTAATCTCCATTTTTCTAGTTCGCAGTCATTACTGAAATCTCAAGAAAAGCTTATCTTTGCATACTTTCTACTTAATCATCATATTCTTGCTAGTCCCTACTCAAATCTCCTTCACCACATGTCCTCATTTCTCTAACTACTAAGGTCCACATTCTCAAATATACCTTAACACAGTAATTAGAGCAATTAATTTAAAAATAAAATGTTGTTCCTAATCTTCAAAGCAAGGGGATGCATACAGGGAATCAGCTGGAAAGATGCATGATTTTACAGTAAACAGCTTTTTAAACAAGCAGACAAAAAGAAGGATGTGAAAAGGTGGTTTAGGTAGAAGATTTTGTAAGTGAAAGACTACTTCTGTAACAAATATTATTAGGAGAATATCATCACTTAGGTATGAAACATTTTGAGCAATTCTTATGGCATTTATTTCAGTAACTATTACAGGATACAGTTATAGTTAAATATTGTAGCAATATTATAGTATGATATGCTTCCTGTGTGTTTTCAAAAAGACATTAATTATGCAAAGTTCTAACTGTAAGTTTGTGATAGAGCTTAGACAGATTTTTACTCTGAAGATCATAGGACAGGTTACAACCAGCAGCTTTGGAATGTGACTTTTTCATGATGGACTGATGATGTAGGTTTAAATGCCAGAAGGTCTAAATAGCTCCAGAATGAAATATACACATATATATTTTTCAGAATTCAGTTTCTGTAACAAGTAATACAGTACTTTGAAGTAGAAGCTACTAAAAAGTAAATAAACTTTCCTCCCATCAATTCTTTTTAATACAATTAGATCCCTCCCCCCATAAACTGATAACGAGTTACTTTACAAATATCAAGTAATTAACTTTCTCGGGCTTGTTTTCTCTTTTTTCATAAGTTTTTCTGCAAAACAGGTTACAATAATGCAAGTGATTTTTGCATCTATGCCCCTTCCAGAGTCTCTCCCCCCGCCCCACACTGTAACTGGCGTTAATAATATCAAATGTAAGCAACTTCACCTAAACAGAGGGAAAAATTAAACATATACATAGCTTCCCCAGTCTTCCTTGTTTAGAGCTGACCTTTGACTGCAAAGAGCTTAACTTCAAAGAGATTTCTTTAAAAAAAAACCAAAACCAACCAACCAACCAAAAAACCTACGAAACCATGAAAAATGTTGGAAGGCCGAGGCTGATATTTATACAGACATTGCAATGGTGTTGACAGCTTTAAATAAATGGAACCAAATTTAATTTAGCATCATAATCTTGTTATCATGGCTTACAAATGCACAGGTGAAGAATTTCCTAAGAGTTGAGAAATTTTTACTTAAATTATTTATAATCTAGAGAGAAATCAATAGAACTGACACACATATACATGCATTAAATCATTGCAGTAACTGTCCTCATGTAATAATGCAGTCAACAGTCGACACATAGTGAATGGCAGAATCTTATTAAACTTCAAGTGAGAAGGCAAAAGTTTAAGTCTTATGTTTTAGGCCATTCATTCCAGTTTATGCAGAAATCCGTATTGTTAAAGGGTAAGTACGTGTAATCCGGCTGTACAGAAGCAAAGAAAAAAATCCACTATCTTTACCCTATCAATTTCCCTATCTATTTTACTGATCTTTCTTCATGCCTCAAGAAGACAATGAATTTTTCCAAGTGCTAGTTTGGCAATAAACAATTAAAGCATGAAATATTTTTCGAACTTCAACAGTGGAGGACTATTTTTGTCAAACGCAAAACACTCATTCTCAAATAATTAGAGAGAACTGTCATGCATTTCTATACAGAAAACACACACCAGCTTTTAATATATCCTTCCACATATTTGCAGATTAGTAGCTACAATGTTTTGAGACTTTATTTTTTTCCATCAGGCAATTTTTCAACTAACTTAACATTTTATTTTTTCTAGAGTTGATACATAAGCAAAATTTACTTTTTTTAATCACATTTATCTTTTAATGGACTATCACATCTACTCCACAAGTTCTTTGTGTAGCACCTTGTGCAACAAGAGCTTCTAGGTTTTGCCAAAATACTGAGGAAACAATATTCCAGAACAAAGGAAACTGCTTTTTCAACTTCACTAAAAACCCAGCACAAACATTTGTTCCGTTACCATTGCTGATTTTTGTGATCAAGCACAACCATACCACAACTTACCTCCTAATACCAAAGAAAGAAAAAAAAAGAAAAAAAATCATTTCTGCATAAGCACATCAGTAACATTATTTAAAGCAAACGGGAAATCATCAGGAACACTGTGCATACTAAGTAGTATTGCAAACCATGTGGCCAATTAGATCTTGCAAAATGTGGTCTACACAGAAGCTAGCAGTTCACATAAGAATGCCACTCCTGATTTTTAGCAGTTGAAGTCACATTATGAAAAGCAAAAAATATTTCCTATCACCAGTTCTTGTAATGCAAGCACAATAGTTGCTAGCAATTAAATTAAATCACTAGCAGGAGAAGCAGTCTTTGGATTCTGACACAGATCAGCTCACCCTCCCTCAGTCATCAGTACTCTATTAAGCTATTCATAGACTAAAAACTATCAGATTAAACTACATTTAGCTTGCCATGTCACATGAATATGCTCATGCTAATCACCACACAAAGCCATCTTGTGAGAAACTAGTCTTTATTTCTACATTGAAGCAGTTCATGATTAAATGCATCTTCAACATTGATAATTTACGTTGTTATCCAAAATTATTTTTTCTCATTACCACCTCTTCTGTCATATCCGAGAGTGTTAACAGTACATTACACTGCCTCCGCAAATAATACAACTGAATAATTATGACAGTGCAAACAATGGAGCTAGTGGTCTGTATGGGAAAACATAATATAGTCCATACGCATATGGCAGAGTAACAATGCAATTTCTACACATCCTATGTATATTTGAATTCTAACTTTCAGCCAGCTCTGATTTTCAGTGCTTTCATATTCCTAGCTGTTTTACAGCGTGAATCATTTACTTGGAATTCATCCATTCAGTGCATTTCTAGCAATTCTGTCTTTCAATAAAAGCTGATTCAATTAGAATAGACTTACAAGACCCATATGGTTTTATCAGTCACTGTATAAATGTGCAGAAAACTACCCCTTGAGGCAGTGTCCCTATTTAATCATTCCCTTAAAGGGAATGCCCTATTTTCCAGATGACATTTAACAGATGAGGCCAGCAAGTCTCCTGAAGACAACTGGTACACTGAACAACAGTCTGCCCTAAGAAGAAACATCCTTATCAGGACCTTTAGAAAGCCCAAATTCATCTTCACGGATAGTTTTTAAAGCAGCCATCAAATGGTACTTTTCCAACAACCAGTTTTAAGGCTTCAACCTCTTGCACACACTTAGAAATTCCTCCCCATATGCCATAAACTGTGGTTCACTGACGCTCAGCATAAGTGACAGCTATATTGAAAATATCCTATTTGAGAAACATACGGCTATCAACAAATTTGTGTTTCCTAGATGACAATGTGCTACACATAAGCAGGGGTCAGGAAGCTCAATTTCCTTAACAACATCCCCTGAGGAGGCAGTATTTGGGAGTCTGCAGAGAAGGCAGTCTTTTAGACCCCTAGAGATCCTTGGGATTCATGGGGAAGTGACCTCTCCCAACTTCCAATCCCACAAAGGATTGGATCCTCCAGGCTGCTCCTCTGTCCCCTTCCTGTGGAAATTGTGATGCTTCTTGCACCTATGCAAAAAAACACACGCAAAACATGAGGTTCATACTGATGCAGCAGCACAGTTACTGTTGAACAAAACAGGGTGAACACTTGGCACAGCTAGTTTTGTGACCAAACAGGAAGGAGCTTGCTTCTGACCTATCTTACTCGTTCTGCACTGCAGGTGTAATCTTCCCAGAAGGTTGCAGCATTCTAGAAACTTCCTCCATTCAGAGCCACCCCCACAAAGATGTCCACCTTAAGTAGGGGAAAAGACTACACACTTTGCCTAAAAAATCAAGTCTCCATAATGCTCTTCAGAAAAGATGTGTATTAATAGAAAAAAAATGCCATATAATCATCAGCCCTCACCTCTTCTTTTTTCCCCTTCTTATTCAATTACAGAACTTCTAGCTCATGACCCTTATCACAGAATTCAGTGATATCTGTAAGAAACAACTTTCCTTTCACTGAATGTGTCAAACCAACTTTTTTCAGCTTTTAGAGTTAGGAATTCTATTTTTAAAGTAAATTTTAAAACCCCCACTCATTCTCACATTTCTTTCTACGAAGTACTGTCATTTGACCTGTGCAGTTCAGATAAAGTATATTCAAGCATTATGGAAAGGTTTAAAGATAAGTCCCAAGCTTCCAGTAAGTTAGAAAGGTATTTTTTTCAATTGTTCATTTCCTCCCTACCTCCCAACTCCTAAGAAAACAAGAAAATACTTGTAGCAGACGTCAAGGTTGTATCTTGTACTCTTCGATCTGGCTTCTGATGGAAAGTTTGCCAGCCGAAAGCCTACTGACAACATTCTGCAGCTGAACTCTCCAAGTTCAAGCCTGCTCTACATCAATGTACCACATACCAGTGGAATGCACTTCAGAGAGAACAGACAATCCTCAGGATCGCTCTGTCCTAGTTAAACCAGGATAAGCTACTGCATGAAGGCATAAAAAATGAACACCTAATATTTTGTTCCACTAGCCTACTTTGAAAGTATTTTGTAGCTGACTATATCAGCCAACAAGACAAGATATCATTTGATACTCTGAGAAAATTTTCTGCAAAGCATACTGTCCTAACCTGACTTTCAAGATGAAAAGTACAGAGACTTGTATCAAGTTTTAAACAGGAACAGGCATGGTGGGCTGTCACAACAGTAAAGGAAAAATTATTATAAAAAGTCATGGGGCAAAAAATGCAACTTCTCATTGCTCTACAGGTGATACAAGAGCTTTCTTCTTACCAACTAGACTTCTTTTTTAACATACTTAATCTTATTATTAATTAGATGTTTATTAAAATCCCAGTAGCTTTTAGCCCAGGAGAGCTATCATTTTCCCTAGAAAAGAATCACTGAGCAAGAATACCATTGGTGGTACTAAAAACAAAGATGACATTTCCACTAAAGAAAGACAGAAAGGAAAAAAAAAAAGCTAAACACATCGAAACACGCACTGCTTATGCCCCAGAGGAAAGCACTTAATCATGGAAATAGAAAAAAAGTATATCCATTATCAGACACGGAAAGCAACCAAATACCAGATGGCATAAAGGCTTCTTTGCTTCAGTCTCCACACAAAAGTTTAATTCCATATAACCAAATTAAACAAGGGGATATGAGTACAAGTTAGAATAAGAAACAGACCAGGCTACTGAATGTTATATATGGCAGTCAACAGCATCTAATGAAATCCACCCTTGAAAACAAATTGTTTAGAGAACTACAGGAAGATGGAAGAAGTCACCAAGCTCTGCAGAAGAGAAAAGGCAAAGAAAAGTAAAAGTAAAAGAGAAATCACAAGATGGGGAAATAAAAATGCAGGAAGTAGTAAATGACTAAGCCTAACTCAAATTTCAGAGAGATACTAGAACAAAATTAGCTAACAATTGGGAGCATTAAAGGATAAAGCCAACTGGCTTGACAAAGTCTTGTTTCTCTCTTTAATGGACTAATTGTCCTAGTGACTAGGAGAAAAGCAGTACAAGACTTGGGACACAATAAAAATACATTCTCCCACTCAAGCTAGATCATGAATGGGACAAAGTTGTGCAGAATGAAGTTCAAAATCAGGGTTGGTTTGCTTGTTTTTAATAGTTCTCAACCACCAGTTGTAGATGTAGGACAGCAGTCATAGTGAAGTTCTGCAAGTATACTATTTCATATTCTTAATCATTCTTTGGATGAAGGAATAAGGAATAGAACAAGCAAACAGCACCAAGCTGAAAGGTGGTGAGAGCTATTTGCCAAGACCATCCTGAGTTAAGATGACAATGAAATCCAAGAAAGGCAGCATAAAGCACTGCAGGCCCAATGACTGCATTAAAAAAACCCCTACTTAGTAACAATGGGACACAAAAAGACACCAGACTGTAATGGATCAAGTAAATCACAAGGTACAGAGAAGCCAACATCATGATACTATTACACAAAAGGAAAATCCTCATTCAGGGAAGTACCAACATCAGACAACATAATTTCGCAGGATTCTGGAAAGGCACAGTCCCACTACACCTTACACTAGAAATGACTCAGCTGAAGGTCTGTCCATGTTCTGGGCTACTACTGTAAGAAACAGGTGCATCAACTGAAGAGTCAAGAATAAAGAATAATGATATAAACTGAAGAAAACTGCCACCTATGAGAAAGGGCTGACGCAATTTTCTTTCTGTAGGAAAGACTTAGAGAGAAAAAAATGGGTGAACATGGAAACCATAACCCAATAACCAAAGAACTACAAATATAGTGGGTAATTCACTGGGGATAGGGGAGTATAGATCAACCTATCTTACTGAACACAAAGGTTAGTTATCTGGAAAAAAAATCAAGGGTACAAAGCACTGTAAATATTCTGTCCAAAGGGGTCACTCTCTCCTTCACTGGAGACTTGTCAGAACAAAGATTATGTCAGAAGTTGCCCAGGTTTACTGATGCTCTCTCAATATGGGAGAGGGTCTAACTCACTGGAAGACCTTTTCCATCCTGAGTTCATAGGGCAACATGGATAAGCCAAACGAGGCATGTTAGCCTTCTTAGAAACATCCCTATCACAAACCCAAATGTATTCAAAGCTTTTAGTACTTCAGTAATTGTGGAAAACAAATGCTCATCTATTTTGCTTGGCTTTGGTACAATTCAGCTAAACAAGCCTTTTTTAACTGACAGAACCTTCCTCTGACCCTGCAGTGACCATTAACAAAGTTGGCCTTCTAGAGAGCATATCTCCTAAATCCATGATCAGATCCGAGATCTTGGAAAAAGAGGGCTAAGAAGTTCTTCTTCCTGTTCAGCAGCTCAGACCTCATTAGTTATCACAGGAGAAGAAGAGAGAAAGTTTATAGAAAGCAGTAGGTTTCTTTCTGCTCTGCGTTTATTTATTGGATTACATAAGGTATATACAAATAGAAGGCCAAGTCACAATGACAGCTACCTAATTTTCTGGCCAAAGATGACTGCTGATATAACTACTATTTTCAATGTAATGGAAAAAGAAACAACTAAACTAGGTTTAAATCAACTATCAAAGTTGGATCAAACAGGACCTACTGGGTCTTAGCCCAATATCAAATGAAATTCTGTTCATTTTGTTCTGGGGAGATTGCATTAAAGAAGGGGAAAAAAAAAAAAAAAAAGCCCAAACTATAACAGACATCAGGAAAGAGTTACACCAAAAAAAAACCAAACAAGCACCAAACCAAAAATACCAAGCACATGCTTAAAACAAAAAAGCACATTTTTTCATGAGCTGCTTAGAGTAATGGATTAAAATATGTGTCAAAACTACAAAGATTGAACAACAGAATTAACCTTAAAAAAAACAAACCACCACACCTCCCCCCCAAAAAAAACCAAACCAGAACCAACTGCTTACCTAGTCTTTCTGAAATATAAGCTTTATCTTTTTTTGATTGGCTGACCATTCATTCTCTATTGCCCACACAAGGTACGCCTATCAACAGCATCTAACAGAGCTACCCCAATCAATAAAAATTACTTAATTGTTTTATATAGAAAACCAAAATCTCATTCAAGTTGATGTGTGCAAAATTCTTAAATTGCACTATATTTTTCAGGGAAAATAATTTCTAAATAAATTCCTAAATAATTCCAAAGGTTACTTTTAAAAGCTCTATTTAAAAATAAGACTGGAAGTCCAGAATGACTAGGTTACCTAATGGCTATCTACAGAGCAAAAGAGAACTATTTATTCACGCTCCCCTTCATAATTTAATATTTAAGCTAAAACATAAAACTTGTCATACAGAGCTTGATAAAATATGGATTATATATGACTTTTCCACTCACTTTATTCCTGCAAATATTTCCTTCTCCAAACTACCACAAGTTACGAACAACTCTTCAGTCTGTTAAGCTTGATTCAGTCACATATTTGTAAAATCAGCATGACAGGCAGTTCTTCCTCTTTTTCTCCTTCGCAACCTTCCCCCTGACATACGCATGCGCATGTGTGCACACAGAGGCTGCATACTGGAAAGCAGAAGACAGAGTCCTTAACAAGCTGTTGTAAAACAGACATGTTAAACCAGATATACAAGATAAGTACCAACTCTCTGTCCTGAGCAGTACTGCATTTCAACCGAAATACAAATACCAGATTTGGTTAAATGTAACTGATTTGTGCTTATAAACATCCAGATGGTACATGACTAAACAAATTGCACATATTTTCTGAAGAAAAATGACCTTGATATCCAAGTTAAAAAAATTAAAGATTTTATTTACGCTTCTCAAAGCATAAAACAAACTCATGACAGCTTCAAGTAGAGACCTGTATCTCATATTTAGGAGATCGTCAGACATGCTTATAAAATACACGCACATATTGAATAGCCACACTCTCAGGCACAATCAAGGAGCACAGACCAAATATCAAGCAGACACAGAAAGATGGCTTCCCAGTTCCTCATACCTCAGACTCTTCTGTCTGGTATGATTTAAAGTTGTCTTTTCATACCTAAGGCTAGGAGAAAAAGAACGATTCAGTAGTGGAGATCAATAGAGCATAGGACATGAAAGCCATGCCCCCATGCAGCGGTTATATGTGTCTCTACTTCAGCAGTACAGCACGTTAAGAGGTATACATCCCAAATCCACAGAAATTAATCCTGACTTGAGATGACTTTCTCATTCTGGCTACAAATTTCAGGGGTTATTTTATACAAACGATACTGCATATAGCAGCTTGCCCAACAAGTGTATCACAGAGGAATAAAATTGGGCTTGAATAGTGTGCACTAAGTCTCATAGATTCATAGGTAAGATTAAGTTTTTACTGAATTCAAAGAAGGCAATAAAAGTAGTTCTAAAAAATAAAATTAAATAAAACCATAACAAGCATACAGTAGTTACAACTTTGTACAACAATCCTTTTCCTATTATTAGCGAAGAGAATACTACTAGTGAAAATATCCTTTGGAATTCTGCCCTTTTTCCTAATTGAAAACCACAGAATGCTATCGACTCTGGATAGGAGAAATGGATCACGTACCCCTGCCCCCCTTTTTCCCCTCTTATTCACACAGCAGAGTATCACACCAAGTATTTCAAAGTTTAAAAAGCTGGATTTCCAGTTCCTTCTGTAGCTCTCACTACACTCCCCTGGATGATCATCCTTCACACCAAATGGAAAAGTGTTTTGTCAGAGCATGGAAAAAAAAATGGGATCCTGCAACTAAAGACCAGACTACAATATGCATGCATAAAAACCACATGAAGAAAAGCAAAGTGACAGGTAATTTTAAATCTGGATGCTGTCACTAAGTGAATAACAAAAGCGTTAATATGATCTGAGGAAGACGGAGCAGAGAGGTGATGGAGCAGCAATGCAGCCTCCTAGAAGACAGAAGAAAGTAGCAAACGTACATCCCTTTAGAGAGAATGCTAGTCCTCTTGCATATTTCTTCCCAGCAAGACTGAAACTCTCAAACTACAGCTTTACAACGCATCTAAATTACAATGACTAACTGTGTTAGCTGGCAAGAAAAAAAAAAAAACCAAAACCACAAACCAAACATCTATTGAAGGACAGACAAACTGGGAGCAAATACTTGCTGCAGCAAGGTCTGTCCAAGGATCCAGCCCAATTTTTGAAGATCAACCAGTATTGGTGTGTGTACTCCTGATTCCAATAGTGTCACGAAGAGCACAAGGAAAGAAAGAAAAGAAATGGTAGTGTGCCCATGGAGGCAACTTCCTTTTGGCAAAGCAGCAATTGTGAGTCAGACCAAATTCAGCAACCCCACTACAACCTCCCCAGGAGCCCAACAATTCTGTGCTGGGTCTTCAGCATAATATCATTGCCACTGTTGCTTTTACAGTGATGCCAGTCCGGGCTTTTTCAGTGTTCTACGCAACTACTTTACTTTCCCATACAACATGAGCGACAGAGGGGGAATGATGATTTTCAAGTGTTTATGCCTCAGCAAAACTTAAACAATTTCATGGGGCAAGGAAATCAAACCACTTATTTAGCCTAAGGACTCTTCCTCTTGCCAAATGTCAATGGCTTTTGCAAACAATAGAGCTTCTCAAAGAGATCATACAAATTCTTTATAATGGAAACTATTAGGCAACCTAAATATAGAGTTCGTTACCAGTTCCCTCTATAACATAGTACGTTTGGGTTCTATTCAGCATTCCTTACTTATGTTTCTAATGAACTTCAGCAGATTTGTCCAAGTAAGGAATGCTATTACAGCTCTAGGTTCCTTACATTTATACAACATCTTTCATCGAGAAAGATTTCAAAATGTTTTAAAGGTCACATATAAAAAATTACTATATTCAGTACAGTCTCCTATCAAGAGGAATGTAGTAATTTCTCAGTACCCAAGCAACAATACAGAACAATTTAGGTTAGAAAGTAAGAAAGAAAGCCATATCTACAGGGAGAATTCAGATCCTCAGTGACGTTACCAAATTAGAGTCTGGCAACAGTTCTACAGCAAAAGGTACAGGGATTTCCAACTGGCACATAGGAGCTTAGTTTTACATCTGACTCACAGCACATCTAACTGGCACCATACTGGGGCACTCCTTTAGGGCTAACCCAAAGAAAAACGTGCCACCTCAGGAATCAGTTACACCACTTCCTGCAGCATCCAGGATTTCTCTTGGACATCGCCCATCCAAGCACAATCCACTTTAACCATTCACAGAGATACCGCCATGAACAAAATTAATTTAACTCCATGATACAATCTGCTTTGAAAATTCAGTCTAGGAGTATATTAAAATATAATCAAGAAGACGTAAGAATTATTTCCACTAATCTTAACAATTCCACCAGTTGTTAAAGATCATAATCCATGCCTAGCCTCTGGCATAAAAGATAATTCTTTCAGACAGAAGAAATTATTCAACAGTGAAAACACCCGCAAACCCTACCCTGCACCTGAAAATATTTCTGTAGAGTTAATTGTACATGATTAGTATAAAAAAAATACAACTGTTTTAATCAACTTTGCACCTAATTTCCAGTGGCCTTCAAAACAACTAAACTTGACTATGATTGCCTGTTTTTCCATCTGCAAATCTGGTCGCATTTAGTGAATTTTAACGACACAGAAGCAGACATTAAACCATCCACCACAAAGAAATGCATTTCTCTGAACTAAAAAAACCAGTACTTTACGGTGTCTTATAGACAAAGCTCTCATCAGTAAAAACATGCAGTAAAAATTTTGAAGAAAGAACCATTGCACACTAAGAACCATGCTAAGGCATCAACTTAATTTAACATTAATTTTCAAAATGGAAGACAAAAAAAAAAAAAAGCACTCACAGTGTCATCAAACCACCATAGTATAGTTATTCTGATGAACATTGATGAAAAACATTTTGTTGTATAGGTAGTACCGGCAAATGTTTTAGCAAGGCCCCACTTTGGTCTCTTGGACTCCAGCTCCTTTAAAAAAAAAAAAAAAAATCCACCCAAATGGCCTTTTGTGTCTCCTTGGCACCCTAATGATTCCCTCCATAGACACAAAAGTCTACTTACTAGCTCAAATCTAATTTCAGAATTGGGGCCTACAACTGCCTGGCCTAAAACCTCAACCTGTATTTATCTCATGCCATGTGTAAATCCTGGACTTTGCAAACGGGAAAATGCAACCTGTTTAAACCTTACAGGGAAAAGAAACCTATAAACCTACTCAGCTACACATTGTTTCAGAGTTTAAGGAGAGAAACAAAAACAAACGTATCAACTAAAGCTCTGCATACCAGATCACTGTGGGGGAGAAAGTGGAAACAAAAAAACCCAAACAACAACGAAAAAAGACATTTTGTTGCTAAAATATTAAAAAAAAATATGAAATATTCAAGCAAGGAAAAAAAGAAGAAAATTGGTTTCTCAGGACTATTTATTTTTGCCACACATTTTTTTTTTTTTTAATTTTAGCGCTTTTATCCAGCTGAGTTTCCAGTGCAACAAAACATAATTTTAAACTGACTTTGCCTAGCAAACTGACTGGAGGTTAAAGAGGCTTTATTCATGCTCTTTTAAAGATTTTGCATTCATTATTTCAGCAGTATTATTTTGCTGAATATTACCTATCTGTACACATCTATCAATAATAGAAACACAATGTCATTGTTATAACTGGAAACCACAGTATACGTGACAGATACAATTCCTCTCAGCGCATTTACCTCACTGATTTCCTTGGTTAAAAAAAAATTAAAAAAATCAACTAGTATTCAAAACTGAAGTTATGAGAAGTCCTTTCAAGATTCATTCTGGTTTTCAGCAGTCTAGGACATCAACTCTAGAAATAAAGATGAATTCTTTTTTGTCAAGTAATTGGACCCGACCTCGCACTTATCATTTCAAACATGTAACGTTTGTTGCAAGTCATATTCAGCACTGCTTTGACGGGTACCTAGAATGTAATTGCTGCTTTTGATAGGATTGCAACTTTTATTGCCACTTAAAACTTCTGTGGCTGAGGGGATTAACCCATAGGTATGATAACCGTAACAAAGGATTCTTTAGCAATATTCTCTCTGGTTAGCACGCAACAGCTACAAGTGCACTCCTGTTGGCTTTATAAAAAGCCTCCACTCCCCAAGCACGCACGTTTAGGCCACGATACTGAAAAAAACCACCGGCAGACGCAAGAACCAGGTAATCCACCGCGAGCTTTCCGACGGGGGCGCAGGGAAAAGGTCCTCCTGGGAAGTCGGGGATACATACGCAGGGTGGGCGCTTCCAGACGGGCGCAATTCGGCTAACCGACAATTCCTCCCCCCTAAACAGCCGAGGGTTACGACCCGCCCCTAGCAAGCCCCCAGAAACCCGCACAGTGATGCTCTGTGATGAAAAGCGAATTTAATAATAATAATAATTTAAAAAAA
>VUYV01000856.1:17098-77682 GCA_008711295.1 Anarhynchus alexandrinus | reverse complement strand
GCTGCCTCTCGGCTCCGTGGTCGGGCGGAGCCGGCGGCCGGGGCCCGTCTCGGAGGCCGCGGCCCGAGGGAAGGCCGTAGGGAGGCGGCGGCCCCGCCGCGCGGCCTTTAGCCGGAGCGGGCCGGGCGGTGTGGGCCGGGTGGGGGGGAGCGATGGTAGAGCCGCGGAACCGGCGGAGGGGCTGTGCCCGGCGGGGAGGCGTGAGGCGGTGCTGGGCAAAACGGGCTGCCCGGGAGATGGAGCGGTTTACAGCGGCCTGCACGGCTCTCCCCTGGGGAACCGCTGCTGTGTGTCGCAGGGTATTGCTCGCTGTAGCGTCTAGATTGCCTTGTTCTCCTTCCCCAAGAGATTGCTCCAGGCCGCGCTTTACAGCGAGAAAGAAACAAGGGGGAAAAAAACTAAACATGAGGTTCTGCTTGGAAAGCGTGGGCTAAACCGGCCCGTTAGCCTGAGGCGGGAGGAGAAGGTGATGGGTACGGGTGGAGAAGCAGGAGAGAGCGGTGTTACCTCGTACCCCTGCGCCGTGCGGTGCTTTTGCGCTCGCAAGCTTACAGGTACGGCGTGGCTCACGTGCAGCGCAGCAACAGTAAACAAAACCACTGGTGTTTTATTACCTGTATCATCTTAGTGCACCGGAGCCCCAAGTCACAGGCTAGGATGCCATTTTGCAAGATGCTGTACAACCGGAACAAAGAGCACATGTCCTAAGTACGTAACAAAAGACGGCAGTTAGATGCAGGTAGATGGCAGAGTGCAAGCAGACAATGAGATGATACTGGTCAGCGTCGTAGTGGTCAAAGCTATTTTTTCTGCATTGTCTTTGTCAAGAAATGATGGGATTTCAAGAACAAAATATGCCCGAGGTGGGGGGGGGGGCTTTACCCAAGTGTGTGAAAAAGCATAACCGAAGATGTAGGCTTCTTTGAAAATTGAACAAGTGAACAATGGAGAAACTTTCTGATTCTGAAGGCAAAGTTGTCAAAAAGAATTTCAGATAGAAATACTGGGGTATGACAAAGAAAAGAAAAATGTAGGTAAAGTGCTTGAGGTTGACTTAGAGAAGGAATGAAAGACCCATTAGTTGGGACATCACATTTATGTAAAAGTACTAATACTTTTAATAGATTTACAGTTTTCTGCATCTCTCTAGCAGTCTTGTACACCAGCAATTTGAAGCCTGTGTCGTATTTCCCATTTGTGGTTGGCCGTTTATCCTAATTTCATTCTGCATTCACATTCTGCTTCCAGTATTGTAATTTTCCTTGCCTTCTGTTTTTTTTTCCCCATATTTGCCTTGCCTTTTCCTTTCTTCCTCTATTGCAGTTTCTTTCTTTCTTCTCTTTTTATGCTTCTCATAGAGCCTTCTGTAAATGATAAAAAAAGTGTATGGATTGCACATCTGAGGACAGGCCATGCCAGGCAGAGGCAGCTGGCCTGGGTTTGTTGGTATTTAGTTAGACATCTACATGAAGTAGGTGCCCAGACCTAACCCCCAGTGGGGAGCAACAAGCTCCTGCTGAAGGTGATGGATCTGATGCTGACAGGCACATGATTTTCTCTCCGACAGGGACCGTTTCTCTCCATTGACTCTAAAGAGAGCTTTGCACTAGTAGTCCAGAACTGGACGTCTACCCTTTAAAATTACAGAATTACATCAGGTGACTCACCTGTGCTTGAACCTCATGCTACATGAAATCTCTAGACAGGAAGCAGTGGAGAAACCTGTCTCCTTGTGCCCTTTTCCACAGTGCACTCTCTCGACTGTATAAATAAACATATTCTTTCCCCACTTTCAGAAAGCAATTATTTTGAAACAACCTCTTGCTCTTGACCTTTCCTCTGTCGCAGCCTACTTTGTCCATACCAATTGTGAGAAGCAAAACAGAACTTCCACTGATGGTTACAAAATGCCGGGATATGTTGTAATCCCACAGGAACCATTTTTGGAGAGAACTGTTTCTAATCAGCAGGGGGAATTGCAACTGCCAGCCACAAATGTTATCCCTAACAGGCGAGTAATCTTTCTGGTTGTCGCGTTCCAGACCTGCTGCATGGCCATCACCCAAACCACTGTGCTTAAAGATCGCGATGTTTTCCCAGCAGCTTTGGGCCTGTTTCCCACTGAAGTCCCAACTAACCCTTATTTTGGGAGCTGGAAGGTGATTGGTATGGTGCATTCTAAAGTTCAGGTGCATGGGTCATAGTGCCCTCAACATGGTGCCATCCATGGTGCCCATGGGTTTGTGCAAAGATGGGTCTTATTCTTGAGTAACACTGAAGAGGAAAGAAAGGCTGTTTTCCTCACAGCTTTTTCTGGCCTCTAATAGGAGCGCAAGAGAACATCAGTGAAAGTGCTGAGCTATCCCATGTCATCTCTGCAACTGAAACGGTGGCAGAAAACTCATCTGTCTCTGCAATATTTGTATGGGACATGACCTAGATAGTCTGAATGACAAAATTGATGGCATCAGCATTAGCAGTCTTTAAAAGAATGCTTCAGGGAAAGAAAGGGGATGAATGAACCTTCATTTTGAATTCCTTTAGTTTTAAGTTTTATTTCATTTAGAAGTACAGTTGTTCTGGAATAGTTATTTGCACCCTATTTTAATTCAGCTGAGCTAAAGTAAACACATCTTTAAGACAGAAGGGATGGGCAATATCATTGTCTCTTTGTACATCAAGCAGTCACTTACTAGGTAGTGTTTGGTCTCTTATTATCTTAAAATTGACATTTTTATAGCATTGTACTAGGGAAATGCTCATGGTATAATTATGACATTGAAGATGATATGCTGATAGCTTTGTGGAAGTTGAAGATCTAATAATATTTTCAACATCTTATGGTATAAATGTTCTGGCATGCATGACTTCTCAGTTAAAAGTTTATTCATATTAAAGAGGATGTGAAAGGGGATGGTTGCAATTTCTAAATATCTTTTTGTGTGAAAATTCTTGCTACAGACAAAATTACAGTGGTTCCTGAAAAAATGTGTTCTCGTATGAGGTTATTTAACAATAGGCTGTTGCTGTGTAAATCCATATGAAGACTTGCCATTTAGTCAATACTTGAACCATTGTTGCGCACATCAAACCTATGCCAGTTGCTGCATTACCAGCATCTTCAGCAATTAAGTAATCACTTTGTCACTGCTTGAGTGTAAAAAAACTCTCCATAAAGATGATGATCATTATTATATTGTAGATAAAACACCTTTTAATCCCTATTTATAAAAAGGAAAACTACGTAAGTATAAAATTGCACTGGAACAAATGCATGTTATTCCCTCACAGTGTATCTGTTTTGCTTGGGTTGCACTGATATAATAAAATCAACACAATTAAATCAATTCATGGCAATTTGTTTGGTGAGGTTTTTTAACATGCTTGGTATAATGAGGCCGGAATCCTGTCTGGGCTCTATATGCTACTGTGTTGGGAAAAAAAAAAAATCAGAGCTTTTGAAAAGTGAAAGATACTCCCAGACCCTATAGTAAAGGCAGTAAGATTGGTGACAGTGAGAACTGCCTGTGTTTGCTCAGCCTCGGGATCAGCCCAAGCTATCAAAAACGTATTGGTGGCTCCTGGCAGTCCACGCTGCTCTTACTGGTGTGTGGAGGCAGGGGACCAAAATTCTGCTTTAGAAAAGGCTGGGACAGGGAGGGACCACGACTAGAGTACATCGTAACATCAGAGAGCCTAAAACATGTTTTAAAAGGGTTTGCGCTTACTTGCATGTACGAGCTTGACCTAAGCACATTATATAATTTTTAGGGAACTATTTCATTCATGAGACTTGGATCACCACCATATCCTTCAGTTTTCACACAGGCAGAATGGCCCTGACATCAGTAGGGGTATTCTGTCGTGAATCTGGAGTAACACAATGGTGAATAAGTCGAGGAGTCTTTCTAGGGCCATAATTTGACTGTATGTTTGTGCAAATTTGGCTCCAAACACGTAAGACAGAGGACTGTACAGAGAATGTTTGCAGGTTATAACGCAGCAGCAGTAGCTGTGTGTGGAGGATCATGAAAAATTTGACCATAGTGGTAATTTTTTATATTTGTCCTCTATGGACTGGGATGAAATTACCAAACCACTTAATTTCAGATGCTTGGTAATTATCAAATAATCATTTCTTTTACTGCCTACTTCCCATTCACTCTCCTGGTTTGGGCTCAGCCTTTATCCTTGCAGATTTTGTGGTGAATTTAAAAGACAACAAATGTTCAGCTCTATAGTCTCTCTAAGTCCTCTGCTTCATCACAGAAAACTCTTAAAGTAGAAGTTTTCCTACTTTTTCCATTCAGCCTCTCTCGGAGGTAATCTGAGGTGTGAAGGATCACTGCTAGGAATAAAAGAACATTCTCAACACTCATTAAATATTTCTGGCCCTTTTGCTGAGATTCCCAGGCACAGTGGCACACATGACAGTCTTTTAGACTGAAGATGGTAATTCATCTCGGATACGTCTCTAAAGAATGTTAATAAATAATACTGATACTTAATTCTTCTATCATACCTCCCCCAGGAAAGGTATGCTAAAAACTGCCTGTGAATGCTAGATTGAAGGTACATCAGGCGATGGCTTCAGCCGCTGGAAAGGTGTTCACACGCCCTATGTCTGGACTTGAGGAGCCAGTGGAAGCTTCCCTCCTAACAAATGGTGGAAAATTGGCTTCTCCAGGGCAAACGGTTCACAGTGGCAAAGCTGGGGTCTTGTTTTGAACCATCTATAAAGGGAGCAGAGGGAGGCAAGGCTCACTACTCTCTGTGAATTTGGATCTCTTGGGGTTAAAGGAACTGGAGTGAAGCTGCCGTTATCAACTATTTAAATTTGGGGCTAAATCTTTCCCTGGCTCCTCCCATCAGGGTGAACTGAGGTAGCGTTCAGTACATCCTCTGCCAAGGGGGATCCATTTGGGCAAAGTCAGACCCCTGCCGAGGAGGAATGGGTATGCATTGCAGAGGCTCCTTTAAGCAGAAACAACCTCTGTCTTCAGCTGCCAGCTCTTGCTGACATCAGCATAAGATCTAGCTGGTTACAGGGGTGAACACATACATACCTTGATTAGCAAGCCACGCTCCCTCGGGGCTACAGGAGAGAAAAAAAATAGCCTGCTCTCAACGCTATCTGTTCAGGTCTGCTCCTCGATTTCATCATCTGCCTTTATCCCTCCTACTTTGCTCCCTCTTTCCCTCTCTGCTATTTGTCATCTTCCTTGTTTTTTTTTTTTCCCTTTTCTTATTTCTCTTTATGTGTTCCTCCGTTCTGCTCCCTGTTTTCTTTTCCTCCCTCTCTTTACATCTGAGTTGTATCTTTCTAGCTGGTCTTTTGTACTGCTTATTCTGCCTGCTTCATCCTCCAATTTCTGTCATGTCTCACTCTTCTCTTTCTTGCTTTTCACCTTCACTGATGCTCTCTCTTTTAGGAGTTGTTTTAAAGCATTAAAATCTGGCCAGAGGTTGGGTTTCCTATTTTTGTGTCGTGCAGGTGGCAGGCTTCCAGTGGAAACAGTGCCAAAGGAAGAACAGCAGCCCAGAGGAGATTTCACACTTTACAGCGATATTTAAAGCATTCTGAATCTGATTAGGGGATACGGCTGAAAGTCACATAGCTTCCTGGTCCTACATGGCATTTTTTTAAAAGCTGTCAGAGCAAAAAAATGAAATACTGGAACTAAAGCCCCTAAGCAAGTTCCAGCTTCAGTTCAGTTCTCCAACGCTGTGTCAGTCAGCACGCAAACACCTACTGCCACGGCTGGATTCACAAGTGCCATAAGCCACCTTCGGATCAAAAGTGCCATTCTTTTTTTTTTTTCTCACTGTAAATCTCTTTTATAAATTCCTCCAGATTTACTTTGAGATCAGAATTTGACTTACGGGCATTATCTCTGACAAATGAAGGGGAAAGGGTGAACGTGTAGCACTGTGGCATCAGGAGGAATAAAGGATATTGCAGATGTACTGCTTTTTTTCAGATGTAATAGGACGAGTGAATGAACAAACCAACCTTCTGTCAGAAAAAAAACCATACAAAGATGATGAGTCCTTAAGAAGAATTCCTTTGCTGTGTATAATAAAAAGTGTATTTCACTGCTTATAGCTATATATACACACATACACACACAGAGGCATGGGTACATAAATATTCATACAGTCGCAAATTTCTCTTAAAAGGTATTCCATATCAGCTCAGTACATTTTCATTATGAAATACTCTGAGGTAAGAGATCTCCATACGAAACCTCTCGAGTCCCCTTTTCTCAATTTCCACGCTATTCTAGATAAGGGAGAGAAAGATGGATTTAATAAAGGTGCAGCATGCGGGAGTGCTGGTAAGAAATCTCACTTTTTTTTTTTTTTTTTTTTGGCTTGGAATCACTGGCTTTGTCTCAGGTTGGCAAAAGATTATATCCTTCATGACATAATCTATGTCAGTGTCCTCTGCCTGCAGCCCCAGTGTTACCCTTCCCATTTTTCCTCATTTTTTCCCCCTCCTTTTGATTAAATGAACATCAAATATAGCATCTAAACAACAAAAAGGAACGAAAAAAAAAAGCTCAGGGATCAGATCCAGCTAATAGAACACAACACCGCGTGGGTTCAGAATCAAGGCCAGGCGAGGAAGCCTCTCCCCTGAGGAGAAGACAATTTCCTCGCCGCTGTGCTGAGGCTATTGCGACGCCAGCATCCCCGAAGAACCACGCGCTGCCTCTCACCACCCCTTCCATCTCTCTCCCCGTCCTTTCGGCTGGACTTGTGTCGCTGCCAAGTGCAGGGCTGGACGGCGTAGAGACTCAGTATTGGGTCGGAGCCCTTTACAGCCCTTCTTTTTCCAAATAAGTAAATATATAAATGGGAGAGAGAATGAGTAACGAAGTTGTCTAATTAACGTGGAGCGTACCCTCAGGCTTTGCCTGTAGGTTCAGAGCACCGTCTGTAGCGAGCCCATCGCACTGACAGGTGGTCTGGGGCTGGGAGAAGCAGAAATCTCCCAGAGGAACCTGTCAGTCAACATGGATCGGTGTTGATTCCTCCTGTTAAGTAATTGCTCAAGTAGGAGACTCTCCCAATTGCTCAGGATTCAAGAAGAACTGTTCAAATAAAAGACTACCTAATCTTGCAGCGCTGCTATTTTTAAGATGATTTAAACCTTAAAAAAACAGCGCCCTGGAAAAAAAAAAAATAAAATTGCATTTATGAAGATGATGGTCACAGATCGCCATCACTGGAGGTTGAACACTGAGGTCAGACGACTTCTTCACGAAGCAGCTGCGCCGCACGGTCTCACTGGTGTGTAGCCTGCAAATGATGGGGGAGGCTGCGCGGCTACCGCTGCAAAGGCACACCGCTGGTGCAAAAGCTCTGCTCTCAAGCTAAACTGCTGCTCTCTGGCTGCTAAGAAGGAAAAGGAAATGTAGTTACACACAAGGGAGTTTGAAAAATGACAAATTTCGCTACTTAATTCTGAATTGGAGTTATCATCATCTGTAGCCGTTACGTACGTTCGACTAACCCTCAGAATGCTCTGGCACAGCCTTACAAAGAAATCTTCAAAGAAACCCTGGGATCAAGGCAGTGTAAGCACAAGCTTTAAGTCAGCTTTGCGTGACAGCTTCTGATTTATGCTTTCAAACGTACCCACAGATCTCTGCCTCAGTTTGTTAGTTACCACTTGTGAAATACATAAGGGCACGCAGTGCCTTAATATACCTCTCCCAGAAGAATAAAATCTCTATGCATACTCTATTAAATGAGATGGTTCGGGGAAGAATTACATTTTCCTGAAGACTGGATTTATGAAAAGACTATCTAGAAGCTTCTGTTTTTAATTAATTGCAAATTCTGTAGCATTCTAGACAACTTTAATGTCCAAATTTGTCCTCACTAAGTCTATTTAACTGCTACCCTTTTCATATAAACATTGATAAATATTGCTAAGAATGAAGTGTTGAATGTCTTTTTTATGATACCAGTAGAACATACAGTAAAGGCTTTACCATTTCCCTTATCCTTGGGGAAGTACTTAAGCAGATAAAGTAATTAATAATGTGAGTTCCTAGCTTATATAGTAACAACAGAATATTTGTTAGCTGCACATGTAAGATTTCAAATAAATTCGGTAGTTCTATCTGTAGTTCAATACTTTGAAAGAAAAAAAAATCCTCTAATTGGATTTATTTGTTGTAAAAAAGCTATTTTACAGCTAAGAAGGGAGACATGTAGCAGAAACTCTTTAACCATGTCTCTCATTAAGGTGTAGTAAAATGAGCTAGATACTCTGCTTGGGTTAACCAGCATACCTTTATGCAAGCTGTTTGACCTGTACACTTAACTCCAGATAAGAATCTGTCCCTGTGTAACTAGAAGATAACAAACTTTAGAGTAGACCTAGGAAAAAAGCACCTCAATGAGACAGGGGCAGGACATGACTGATTGACTTTGTGTTCGTTTGGTAACCTCAGGAGGTCAAATACAAGAGAAGTCGTAGAGCTTCGAAGTCTTAAAAGCGCACGTATTCTGAGAGCTGTGTTCTGTCTTCTTAGGAGTTTGCCTGGGACGCTGGCCAGAATAGCACTGCAATAGCACCTGACAGATAAAATTAAAGCATGAATCATAATCTCTCTGGTCTGCCAAACCGAGCTTTATTCAACTTGTAGCTTTAAGGTAGATTACAGTTTATAATTTGATGGCACATCCAAAAGCTAACTATCCCTTAATTTCAAACAGTGCTGTGGGAAGGTCGTGTATTTGCGCCGGGGTACAAACTTGGGTTTGTGTGATGAGAATTGAGTGGAGGGAGTTCAAAATCATCATGGTTTCTATTGTTTAAATTTAAATGAAATACCAGCTGGACATTTGCCAGGATAAGATATCATTCTGACAGAGCAGAACACTCAAGTATATCGAGCGAGCTCTTTGGATTAGTCTAAAAGAATAAAGGGCACTGTAACACTCTTACAAGGCAGGGAAAATGTGGAATGCTTCAAAAAACAAGCCTTCAAAATAACGTTGATAATAAATGATTTAAATGGCATTTGGAATATGGAATTCTTGATGTTTGAAACCTTTTTCTTAGATATGAGGAAGAAGGCAGGCAGACTAGACCTGGAAGAAAGCCTATTATAGGGTAGAAGGGTATTATTTTCATTAATGCTAGCATTTTTGATAGGCTAATCTTCCAAAACAAATCTACTTAATCTAAAATCTTTGAAGCTATAGAATTGGTTGGGTACCACAGTAAGTATCATCCTTCCAATTCTCATTTTAGACGCTGTAGCAATCAAAGGATGATATAGCTTCAAAGAGTAATACGACATAGTTTGAAGTTCCATTTATCATGCTGGTAACAGACCAACCACTGGGATTTTTTAGTTGGCTTGGCTGGGACAGGGGATGGACATACAGAAGTCTTCAATCATCAGATCACCTTGATATGCATGACTAATTGGTCCTCTGGATATAGGGTTAGGTAAACTAAACACTTTGTAACTGACAGCAAACTGCCTGCTTTACCAACACCAATAAAAAAACTAATGCAATCTAACGGTTTTTCTCTCTGTGCCTAGATGTACAGCAGATTTGTATCTTTTAACGAGTGTTGTAATCCACAGATCAAAGGATAAAATAGTGTAGAAATAAAACAGACTATTCAATTTATAATTCAAAGTATTCTTACATTTGAGATATTAGCTTACAAAAGTAAAATTGCTAGCAGACGTCTGTGCAAGAATACGTATTTACTTTTAGTCTCTCTGGCAGTGTCCGTTCAGGATCTGACATTCAGTTCATCAGTTGCAGATATGACCAAATCAGTGAAAAAAGGGATCTAGATTTTGATGGGAGTAGCCATCACTAGATGCAGATCATATCTTTTCTGGGAGTACTTTCAGGTAAATTAGTGACGCACATTCTCAGTATCGACTCCAATTTAACATTGATCTTTGGCTGAGAATTTCTTTGAAAGGTTTTTACACACAAACATTTAACAAGAAAACCCAGGAAGAAACCCAATAAGAAGACACAAGAACGGTAGCATAGTATCTGCCATAAACTAAAGATATATGTGAAGAACCTTGGCTCAGCTGACAACGTTACCTGAA
This sequence comes from Anarhynchus alexandrinus, assembly GCA_008711295.1. Classification (NCBI taxonomy): domain Eukaryota; kingdom Metazoa; phylum Chordata; class Aves; order Charadriiformes; family Charadriidae; genus Anarhynchus; species Anarhynchus alexandrinus. The sequence goes on along the minus strand of VUYV01000856.1, from coordinate 67,576 downwards.
GTTTAGAGGCAGATTCAGCAGCAGGCACTAGTTGCTTTGTGCTGCTACATGGCAATGCAAAGCAAACAAAATACAGCCATAAGCTAGGCCGGGCCTACAGCTGCTGTGCATTACTGGGGGAACTAACACCAGCCGAAGAGACCTCATAAGCCTGATCATTAATTGACTGGCAGTCAGGCACAGAGATCCTTTACAAGAGTGACATTGGGGACTGGGTGGTAATTGTGCGCGCTGTCAGGAAGAGCTATTAACAGATGAGGCCGGTGTCCCCGACTGATTTTGCCCAATTAAACCGAATCATGCAAATCAGGGAGTGAGGAAGGATGACGCTTGGCTTTGTTATCTCCAGCGTTATACATCGAGGTACAGATCCGCACCTGCTTATCCCCTACAGCAGTTTCTATACCAGTCATTAATAACACACTGTCAATGTATGTCCTCCAGCTGAAGCCTATATGTGAGATTTCAGGAGCTTTAACTCTACAGAAAGTTTGAATGCTCTGATGTTTTTGCATTATTGCACAGAGGTGTGGGATAAAAGACAGGCAAATGGCAAATTTCTAAAGTGACTGGGGTGGTTTTTGTTTTGATTTTTAAGTTAAAAATTAATTGAAACATTTGATCTGTAAATTGCCACTAAAAGTGCTATATCCAACACATAGGTGATGCATCCTATGAAAGCCATGTCCTAGGTGATCCATCCTACAATCCATTTTAAAGGATCTTGAACTTTGATATATACAAAGCAAAGAAGCTTTAAGTATTGAACCATTCACTCAGATATCTATAAGAAGACACACACCACAAACACGCCAGTTCTCTATGTTCCTTACAGTACATTCAAGCTCTGGAAATGCGACCAAAAAAAAAAAAAATCACCTATGGTGATGATATTACAGCTTATATAAGCTTTCTCTGATGTTCAGAAGGTGTAGGAAGGGTTGGCGTAGTAGGCATAGTCAGGATGATCTCTCACAGCATGCTGCCACTTCAGTTTGAAGTCCTTAGTAAAGAGCTTGGAAGAATTATTTCTGGCCAGTCCAATCATAGTGTCTTAGATGTGCTGATGAATGGTGTTGCTGTACAAAACCTCCAAGTTCAGAAGCAACCTTGAAATGTCTGTTTCCAGTGCTATCAAAGATGGGAAGTATTGTAAAGGTAATGTTACCCATATAAAGACGAACAGCAGGAACGTCAGTGATAATATGAGTGTGCTGCAGCTGTACCTGGACAGTGGGAAAGCCAGGGAGTTAAAAAGAAAGAGGCAGTCAGTTCCAGAAGATGGTCTGGGAGAAATTTTTCTTTTATTGTCTGCTGGTTTATTTCATTTTTAATTGGCGAGGAAGAGGGGTCATATCCTGATACCAGGAGCCTTCCAAAAGTCAAGAAATGTCATATACAAAGTAAGTCAGCATAGGGTTGTTTTCTTATTTTCTTGGAAATAAGATGCTAAGTTGCTTTATTAGATACACATTTATTTTAAGAAGCAACTGAACATTATACAGAGGGTAACAACTATGTAATAGCTGGGTTGTTTTTTTTTTTGTATTGCACATGAAGTATTTTGCACAGGCAAATGTGACTGCACAGTCACTTTCTTTGTGTTTGAAATCAAATAGAGATGGGAAGAGTCAGAGCATTTGTAAAAACTAGTGATACATCATGTTTTTCAGCTGTATTAGGATAACTGCATTGCTGTATTGGGGAAAAAAAACCCCAACATTATTCAGCTGGAAAGCTCAGATACGTTACTGCAGGATACCAGTAACCTCTGCAAATATTTGCATTGAGCTCCCCATAGAAAGATTAAATTATGTTTTCAGAAAAAGTTATTGCTACTAGCCTTTACCTGTCCAGTAACTTGCAGTTGTAGTAGCCTCTTGGTGCTTTCAGCCAGTGAGTCAAGTCAGATAAGTTCTGAGAGCTGAGGCTGCCCTTGCAGCACCTAAATCCCCAGAATCACAGCAATATTCTCCTTTACTCCGGCCTGGCTTCCCGCTTAGCTAGCAGCTCAGCACTGCAGCTTAGTATCCAGTACTCCTCCAGTGTCCCAGCTGAGGAACCTTCTTTTGGTAGTCAGAAGGGTCAAATTCACTGCCTGAATTGATTGACAGACTTTATTTCAAGATAGCATTATGTATTTACACAGAAATAAACAGTGAGCACACGTTCTTTCGTGTTTAATCCTTATTCCAGATTGTTTACATGTGTTCCTAACTCAGCCTTGGACGAAGATACTGAGTTCTTGTCTGTCTGTCACTGTAAATCTTCAGTGACTCTGCTTAAACCCAAAACCCACTATGGATTTTGAACAGGTTTAAACGGATGCAGACTCTTCAGTTTTATCTTGTTTGTTTGGGGTTTTTTTTCCCCCCTTTCTTTTCCACCTGGGAAATAAAATAAGCAGATGGAATCTCAAGTCTTTTGAGAGCAACCGCAGGGAAGAAGTTTTCCGTGGGTGTGCAAAAACAAGCTAGAGGACAATTTGTAATTTATTGCTGCACTGCTGAGTCTGAAGTAATTGTGTCACTTCTGAGCAGTCTGAGAAGGCTGGGTGAAAGCACACATTAACATGGGAACGTTACTAGAGAAAAAGTGCGGTGTCAAACTGGCTAGTTCCCACAAAAATCGCTGATGCGGAAATAATAGAAAAATTGTTATTTTTCTTGATGATGTTAAACTCTGTATGGATTAAGTTGTATTAAAAATGAATAAATTTGCAGCTTTTCTGGTTAGAAACCTGTGTTAATGGATGTGAATACAACATTAAGGATGATTTGTTTATTGCCAGCCAAAGTACTCTGACATAATTATAGCACTCCATGGTCTTTCTTAATGGATAGCGTTAATTTTGGAGCCTATCTGGGTTTGCAGAAATTACTCACTGTATTAATAGGTGCCAGCTGTGAGATAAGCCACTGACAGCTTCTTAAAAATACTGTTGTTCTTTCACACTGACTCCATGTAAAGCAAATCATTGCACAATTTTGCATTTGTTGCCGAAAGCTAAAAAGAAAACCACCGCTTCACTTTACTATTGTAAATATTTAACTGAAGAAGTATAAAATATTCTCCAGCTTGCTCTTGTTCTATGGCAGAAGAAGCAATAATTTTTCAATAATCATTCTTTTCAGCTACATTTGTTCGAGGAAAAAAGAAAAAATACGGTCGGGTGTCTTTTACTGGTTCTGCAGCCTCATGGGGAATTTCTCCTGGAACTCCCAGTGTAAAATCACCTGAAGAAAAATTTGAATGCAAGTGCTTCTGAAGAGCAAAAGGTGACTGATCTTGCAGTTCCGCGATCACTTTGTACTTTATACTCCCCTTCTCTGCCCAGGGCTCCGTCCCTGCCTACCCCCCCACCCCCCACCTTGGCTGCCGTGCGGGCAGAGCAGGGCACGGTGAGCGGGATCAGCTTGCCGGGATGGCAGTGATGGCTCTGCTGGGTTTTCTGCAGAGTTCATTTTCTCTGCTCTGATCTGTGAGCTAGTCCGACTCAGCCCACAGCTGTTTGATTGGAAGCAGCGGGAGCTTGTAACCAGCGGCGAGGAGGAGAGAGCTGGACCGCTCTTTCCAGGCTGCGGCGAGTCAGGCTTCATCGCACACATCGCAAGTCGGCAATACAAAAATAGGTAACCTGAGCAATAAGGTTGCACTGACAATCACTCAAAAAAGCAATTGTCCTAAAAAAGGAGATGAATCTGACCTACGATCAAAAGACTGAAAAAACACCAAACGGGCAACTTACTGGGAAGCAAAAAGCTCTTTGTAGATTATCACTTATTTAACAGCAGACATGTAAGTGGTACTTCCCAGATATAGGACTTGATTCCTGGCACTCACAACCTAAAGATGCATAGCAAGACGGAGGCACAGAGATCAGCCTACATCATGGGGTTGCAGTCCTGAAGGATCAGGCCCATAGTAAATAATTAAACATGACAGTGGGAGAACTGACCCAGACAGTGACTAGACACATCTACATCAACTTACATGAATAAAACTGCACTAGCTCACAGCCTGCTGACGTGAGAAGCTAAGGCCCTGCTTTCCCAGGGTTAATCCTGGCCATGTGGCTCCACCTTTTCCCATTTTCCTCCCTCTGTCACCGTCTGACCCGTGGTTGAGCCAGGTCAGCTCACTAAACTAGCTTTCTGCCAGCTCAGGCAGGGGATCCAACAAACCGTGGGGCGATGTGAGCAGTAACAAGAAAGCAGAAAGGTTGGCAGAGCGTGAACCGTCCTTCTGGGGGCAGCCAGGCATCCCATTGCCTCAGCTGTAACGGGAACCCTCCCAACAGGGCTCCAAAGTGCGAATTATTTGCATTCCCTTTCTAGCACTAGCAACAGCAAACCTGTAGCTGGTTATTTTTCACTTTAAAAAATCAAAGGATCACAGGTTAATTCAGGTTGGAAGGGATGTCAGGAGGTCTCTAGTCCAATCTCCTGCTTAAAGCAGGGTCAGCTTTGAAGTCAGGCTGTGTTGCTAAGGGCTTTGTCCTTTCTTGCCTTGAAAAATCATTCTCTTTATTTGAGAAGTTGCACAGTTTATATAATAAAGTTTGTGATATTTTCCAGGGGAAATGCCCTTCCTCTGTCACAAAACCACCTATGCAGCTTTACAGAGAACAAAACTATAAAAAATGACAAATGTCCTTCTGTCTGGGCTGCTCAGGTGTAGGCAGAAGGGCACTCTGCAAATGCGTCCGTGCAAACGGCACACGGGCACGCTCATAGCCTTGTCTGTCGGAAGGCACCGGTTCTTGGGTATCATTCCTTGGGGTCCACTGAGAGAGTTACGAACTCCCACCCCGGGACCCGTGACTTTCCCCTACTGTCTCAGTCTGAATCAGGCACGTGAGCGAAGCCTCCTGCTCACCCTGCTTAACCCGGAGCGATTTCATTCCGACCTCGGAGGCGGACGGCGGGCTCAGCCGGCGGGTACCAGGGCACAGGAGCTTTTCCTGGGGAAGGGGTGGGTGACTATGAGCTGCAGGGAGGACAACTCTTCACCCCAGCACAGCTGGATCTGGAAAAGGGCACCTGTCCATAGCCTGGGGGACACATGACAAGCAAGGTTGTATTTTCTTCTTTAAAATAAACTGATAGTTTTCTTAAAAAAGAAGCAAGGAAGCTACTTAAGAAGAAAGTTCTGTGGGTAGCAAAGTCAGCTACCCGAAAGTCAGAAGATGCCAGCTGACTAGACGACCTTGACTTGGTCCCCTGCGGAAAGTGAATTATGCAGTATCAGCACGTAGTGTTCCTCCATGGGATCTCTGTCTGGTTCAGTGCAGAATACAGATGAAAAAGGAGTAATAAGGGGATCTTAAACTTGCCACTTTCTAACATTCAAAAGCTTCACCTTGGACCTTATACCCCAATTAATATTCCTGTAATGTAGAGGGTTACATGCAGTATGCATGATATGTGTAGACACACCTTTATATACTCTAGATCAGGTTTTCACCTGAAAGAAAAGTAAAAATGCCTTGAAAAAGACTGAAAAAAAATGATTAATGATGAGATTTGATAGTATCTCCTTTTACAATTTATGTTAACTTTGGACTTAGAGAGCATGTTAAACAATTTATATAGGAAACAGTAAATCACCTTATCATAGCAAATCTAAAACAAATATGACCGTGTTTGGATGTGACCGCGTGAACAGTCACATGGGGAGAAAATCCAGGCAGCTGCCTCCAAATAACCATTAATCCTCCCAAAGGCGAACAGACGAGAGAAATGGCCTAGGGCCTCTAAGAGCCAGACCCCGTGCATTTCAGGAGAAGCAACACTGAGGAAGCTGGGATGAAGCAGAAAGCTGAGAGGAGAGCTCATGTATGGTGGCACCGTTTGGTACTAATGCTGCCTTTTTTCCAACTCTCTTAATTTCTCCATATGTTTTTTTTTATTTTTCCTTTTTTTTTTTCCCCTCCTTCCAGAGCCTGCAGTAAATTGCAGAAGACAATACGTGCATAACATCAGCAACATTAAAAATTTTAGATGTTTAGGAATCAGGACTATTTTCAGGTAAAATTTCTTGTCCTCCTGTGATTCTTGTGAAGGCCAAGAAATCTGTAGAATGGACTTAAAGGTGGAAAATCTCTGCCATTGACTGAGTTCAGCAACCCTGTTGTCTAGCCCTCTGGCCCTTTACTGCTTTATGTTGCCTTTGTGGATGAGATATGGAGACCTGATATATTGGCTTTCATTTGGTCCCCTAACTCCTATTAAGAAAATGGGGGAATTATAACATGTTGGTAGCAACACATATTGGATGAAAAAGCACAGTGGGAAGGTGAACAGGAGGTTTCCCATTGACTTGGTGTGATCAAAATTTACACCACTGTTTTTTAAAAACACATCCATTTCTAAATGTCCATGCAATAAAAGGGCCAAAAGGTAACTGCATTTAATCAGAAAAACACACAAAAAAGAAAAATTGTAAAATAAGGAAACCCTTCTGACATAAATAAGATGTCTTTAAAGATACTATTTTAATTCAGATCAAGTGTTTGTCAATTAAGAGCATTAACTGTGGACACAGTCATCCTAACTGGCATATGCATTCATCCATAGACATAGCCTGGAGGGGTGGTGATCAATTATTCAGCAAGGCATTTTATGCTGCCTCCACCTTTCATAGCACATCATCTGCTAGACTGTGATCAGCAGCAAATATCTGAACAACAGCAAATGAGAAAACAATTAATATTTCTTGGTTGAAGCTAAGTGAGATTTTAATTTCCTCAGCCGCTAGGTTATGGAAGCTGCATCAGTCTGGCTCCTTCCGTTCTCCAGAAAGAGCCGAGATGGTGGTTTCCCATTCTCCAAATATCCCATATGCTTTAGCGTTCAAACCCCTCAGAATTCTGTCTCTTCCATTCCATCTATTGCCACCTCCTCCTCCCCCGGATCTTAGCTGTTGGTCCAGCAGTATATTGATAGAGAACAGCTCTCCCTGTGTGCTTTTCCAGTTTTGAAGTTGCTTAAGACTGCAGGCAGAAACATTGCTCTGGCTAAAGCTGATGGAGATAAAGAGGTCACTGCCCCACACACTCATCAGTTTGTTCTCCATCCTCCCCCCATCTACCTCCAGCTCAGTTCTCTTGGGTCAGCCCAAAGCAAACTATCCCACCCAAAACCTGTTCATTTTCTGTGGAATCAGGGGAGCTGATTCACCCTCAAGTTGCATAATCCCTTAATGTGATGTAAGGAAGAGAACAGGGACACATGTGGGAGTGGGCACATGAAGACAGAAAGACTGCCATCTTTGGTGGCAGCCCACAGTTGTACCAGACTAAGTGCAGCGTGAACCACTCTCAGAGAAAAACATGTTGACCACAATCTCTTTACTGGGGAAAATACAACATTATAAGGTAACATAAGCTACTTCCCACATCTTTTGGCTTTTTTAGTTTGGCTTTCGTTGGCTTTCCCCTCTCTGAAGCTGGAGTCACAGTTTATACAATTAAGAAATCAGATACGCGTAAAAATTCCGTCAAACTAAGGTGTTTTTTTTTTCTCTAAACTATCACTAACACATGCCTGGATGAATCCATGCAGGATTCTTCCCATACTTATTCGCTCCCTTTCCAAGTTATTTATACTTCATGCCCTTGCCTTTTTGCACCAGGTAGGCTCTACCTATTTTTTTTTTTTGGTGTAGCAAATAGCTTTTTTGCCTCAAAACAGGAAAAACATACCAGAGGCCATTATAAGACAATCAAGATCGTTAATCCTATTCTTCTCCTGTGGGACCTGCTTTGTGTTTCTGTTGCTCCAGGGCATCCATCTCTTAGAAGTGCATATTCAGCGTTTTCCCCCTTGTATTTTTTGTTGTCATGGGTAATTATCAGGTATGGAGCAGGATAGGTGGGTGAAATTGCAGCATCTCTTCATCTCTCTCTCTCTCTCCTAAGAGGTTAGGGATAAGAGCAACGTGACCTGGGAGGCAGCATTTCAGCTGATCTTCCTGTGGGCAATTGTTGCATCTGCTTTGTCTAGGTGCATTCGCTTACTATCTTGAAAAGGCCTGGCTGATTTTAAACTGAGGTCAATATTTGGAAAAGAAAATGTTTTCCCCTATGAAATTAAAAGGAACTGGTAGCTCTGTAAGGAGCTCGGTAGCTCTGTATGAAGTAAACTGTGCAGTTCTTACTTCTGAGTTAATAATCAGACCTAAACCTAAATTTAAATAATCAAGCCTATTAGGTAACGAAACTATATTCTGGGTGGAATTGAACACATAACTAAAAGAAGTAATTCACAAGAAAACATCTTGGTCACAAAGGTGTCTCAGTATAACTAGTTTTCACCAAAACCCAATCATCTAATTTCTGGTATCACTTAAGTGAAATATATATAATCATTGAAAGCTGCCAAAGGATGGACAGCTGGGTTGGCTCTATGTCCATCCATTGCCAAAACACTTTCTGATGGTAATAAACAGCTCTGGGTTTGTGTGAGATGTGTGAATGTGTCTGCCATCACTATAAAAATTGTGTCTATGCCTGTTCAGTAGAAAAGGTTTTGGGAGAGAGGGAGCAAGCAAAAACTAAGTGCTTAGAAATAGTTGCCCAACCACAGAGGGATGGAGATGTGATACGGTCTTGATCAAAGCTTCTGAGGTGGGATGGGGCCAGAGAAGGGAGCATCTCTGCTGTGGAAAGGTCAGGGTGCAGGATAACTGAGAAGACGGGAGAGCCCTGCTGGAAAACCCTGGTCCTTGGCCGTGAGCCCAGAAAATAAGACTTGCCGTGAAAAGGAAGGAAAGCACCCAGAAATGGGGTTGTCCCTTATTTTGTCCCCGTTAGCCTGGGACCTTTTCAAGGGTACCTGGGAACTGAGGAAGTCTTGTTTATCCACTGTGCCCCCCGTCGCTGCTCTCAAAATACTCCGACCAGTGCAGAGGGATGCCCTTCTCCTGAGGAGGGGAAGTGGCTCCTACAGAAGGGAGGCTTGGGGCTGCGCCACCAAACTCCTGCTGCACTCAGGAACTGCAGCCCCGCTCCCCCACCGACTGCAGCCAAGTTCATTCTGCTACGAACAAAACATCCCCCAGCACGGGACCATATATTAGTATTCTTAGACTTTCTATAGGCCTTCTTCAGAGCCTTGTTTAGATGCTCCACTGGTCTAAGTCCTTTTGATGCCTCTCCTTAAGCAAGCACGAGGCAACAGCACTGTATTCCTTATCCCTGGCCATTTTGCCAGCGAAGGACTACTGCCCAGAAGCTCCTCTCCAGCGCTTCAGCAGGTCTCTTCCCGGATCCACACTGGATCACATCTGATAAGACTGAAAACAAATGACATTTCTATGGCCTTTGATGGGTGACAGTGCCACTGCTGGCTACTATGGCAGTGGAGACCTCTGGTGTAAGGCCAGGTCCAAGGTAAAGGCTGTAGAGACCACCCAGCTGCAGTACCTGCAGGAAAAGGAAGGACAGGGGTGCTTCCTTTTGGATGGGTGCTTTGAGGACTTACTCTTGGGCAAAACAGTTATAAGTGGGCAAAGAACTGACCAGGAAAAGACTTGAGGATAGAAATGGGAGGTGCAGTGCAGTAAAACCCTAGTGAGAAAAGAAAATATGTGATCTGTCATAAGACCTGTCAGCAAACACTTAGCCCTTTTGGGAACACTTCACCTTTTGGACTGACTTTATACCCGATTGGTATTTTGTATCATGTAGCCACAATACTGTGTAAAGTTTTGGGCCCCTCACTGCAGGAACGACATTGAGGTGCTGCAGCATGTCCAAAGAAGGGCAACGAAGCTGGTGAAAAGTCTAGAGCACAAGTCTTATGAGGAGTTGCTGAGGGAAGTGGGGTTGTTTAGCCTGGAGAAAAGGAGGCTGAGGGGAGACTTTATTGCTCTCTACAACTGCCTGAAAGGATGTTGTAGCCAGGTGGGGATCAGTCTCTTCTCCCAAATAACAAGCAATAGAACGAGACAAAACGGCCTCAAATTGCACCGGGGGAGGTTTAGGATAGATATTAGGAGAAATTTCTTCACCAAAAGGGTTGTCAAGCATTGGCATAGGCTGCCCAGGGAAGTGGTTAAGTCACCATCCCTGGAGGTATTTAAAAGACGTGTAAACGTGGTGCTGAGGGACATGGGTTAGTGGTGGACTTGGCAGTGTTAGGTTAATGGTTGGACTCAATGATCTTAGAGGCCTTTTCCAACCTAAATGATTCTAGGATTCTGTGAATATTTTGATCGGGTGCAAGGTGTTCAAAAGTCAGGCTTAGTGCTTTGTCAGGCCATGACCCACAGCCCTTCAGCCCACGGCACTATCACATCTGCTAGTACAGAGCAGGACCCGGGGACGGCGGGTGGACCCACAGCTCTACCTCGCTGTTCTGTAAACCACTGTTCAATTTTATTTCCTGCATCTTCTACAATTAACTGTAAGGCACCGTTGTGAAAGGGGGTTATTAAATAAATAAAAGCTGGCGATGAACAGCCTCTTCTTAAGCAGGGAACTGTGTGTCATCGAGCTTCTCGCTTATGTCAGGGAAGAGAGGAGTGAAGGAGAGGTGATAATGACAGGGGCTGCCTCCAGGGAGGGAGGTGGAGACAGCATTGGAGGGGGTGGAGAGCTCAGATTGTGGCGGAGGGAGAAAAGGAATACAGTACAGTCTGCTGAATACGGCGGAAATAGATAAAGGTCAAGCAAAAGAAGAATTTATTATAAGTGAAACAAAGCAGAACCAGCGAAACCTTCGGATCTATAAAAATGAAGAATGGAGAAAAAGTATGAAAACATTCTCATCAAAATTCCTAAAATAGGCACATGTTAGCATACTCAGAGAGGGGAAAAAAAAAAACCAGGGAGGCTTCGATCTTGTCTGTCTGTTTCTCTAATCTAGCCAGCACTGTGCCCACGTTCCCATGCAACGTGACTATAATTATAAGCTGTGATCTATCAAAGCAGGACCTGGAAATTTTCATCTTATTGCCCTACAAACACAGGGGGAAGGCTGCAAAATTGTTAACGCGCTGACTCTTCTCACCTAACCACATTGTTATTTAGCACCATGACTCTATACATAACGAGAGTGGATGGGTTTCCAGCGAGTAGCGCTTGATAGTATCACACAATTAGATAAGAAATGTAATGAACATGACCAACACTTTACCCAGGTTTACTGTCTCTTGGTGTCTAATGGAAATTGCTTGCAGTTGACTCCTCTTTAAATGATGATCCCACACAAGGCTCTCTTTCCAATTAACAAAAAGTCTTGAAGTGTAAGAACACATTTAAAGAGCCCCTTTTTCAGTTTTGTCACTTATTTGTGCACAAGAGCCTGTTTCTCATTCTTTCCCCCACACGCTGATAAACTCCATGCTGACAGACTGAGGGGGTTGAACTCAAATGAGCCCTGAAAATTTGTATTTCAGCTTTGGCATTTAATACATTGGCAATGGATGTCCCCCCCTACCACTTCACCAGAGCACCGGCCTCCTGCTGTAAAGGAGTATAAACCCAGGCAAAGATAGGACTGCCCTCAATCTAAGAACACTGAAGTATTTTATAAATGTGGTATTTGACCTTGTTAGTGATGGGAGGTTATTGATACTTAGAGGAGCATCACAGCTAGAGGCATAATAGAGCTTGTTGGGGGCTGTGGGAAATACAGTCTATGGCCCCAGGCTTCAACGTAGCTTGAAAGACAGAGGACAGTTATTAGCTTTGAAGATCTTATAACTTGTCTCTAAGGAAAAGAGAGTCTTGTTTTGCTAGACAGGGACTTTGAAGATTAAAAAAAAACCCCAAAACACAAACCCTAAAACAAACAGCCCCCTTCCCCAAAACAAAAAAAAAACAAACCCACCCCACGCATCTTTAAAGGATCTCTTCCTGAAATATTAAAATGCCCGTGAGTCAAACATTACCAAACCTACCATTTTCTGGGAAAGAGATAAAGGATTTACTGAAAACTTAGATCAGCCAGGAAAAAATGGTCAGGTGTGTGAAAACAGATCTCAGTCCCAGTTTTATCCAGAAAGCCTTTATTAAAATAATCTGCCTCGGAGATGTGCTTAGTTACCGATCATCTTGCCAATGTCCCCACAGACAAAGGCACATACGCCTTGAGCACAGGTCAGTCTGGTGGTGAAATCGCTGTGATGAGCAGAGGGCAGAAGCTCATGCCAGTGTGGAGGAACCATGGGGAGAAGCAAGGGCTGAGCAGAAGGTGCTCGCAGAGGTCATCAGAGGTAACTGATTAGCTCAGGAACAGCCAGGAAAGGAAGAGCTATTCTTATACCCATTCAATATTCAGCAGTATCAGATGAAAAGCCAAGACAGCTGGTGTCCTACGTGATGCTCGTTATTCACAAGTTTTACAAGCATATTTTCCATTCCACCATCCAAGGTTTTAAAGAAAGCATTGAACAGTATCGCACTCATGACAGATCTCTGCAGAACCCCACTCAGTACGTCTCATCAGTTTGTCTATGAACTACTGAGAGCAGTTTTCCCCCAAAATTTTCACTCAGGTTACAGTTGTAGCATTTAGATCATGTTGTTACTATGTCACAATACCACAGTTCGTAATGAAGTCAAGATAAATGATATCTACCACCTCTCTTTTACATGTAAAATCTGTACCCTTGTACAGAAAGGCATCAGACTGATTACAGTCCATATTGATTTTTACTTCTCGCTCCTTTGCTTGGTAATTTTGTTCCAGGGTGTTTTTTAACCATGGGTCTAAAATTCCCCAGCTCCCATTTTTTAAAAAACCAGAATCTGCGTGTATACTTGTAAATGCAAATTCTCAAAAACAACTCCTAAAATTGCCTAGGCTCTCTAGGTGCTCTGGTAGGCCTGGCCATTTTAACAACATCCAACTAAGCCAAGCATCCCCCACCCCTTTCTTTCCCAGTTGCAGCGTGCGCTCCGATAGATGGTTGGTAGCACGAGAGCTGACTTTATGAGTGAGGGCTCATTCCACCGGGGCTGAAACCCCTCTGCCTTTTCAGCTGCTGCACTGAGGACTCCTCCCTGTTGAAGGGTGCATCAACTCACCCCCTGGTTTTACCCCTCCTGTGAACGTACTCCTCTTTTCTTGTTATTCATACAACACTCATTACTGTTTCTCATTGGATTTGGCTGATCTTTTGATTTTGCCTCTGTATCCTTGTGCTAATTACACTTAGCCAACTGACTTAGCTTCCCTATTTTCTTCTTCTGTTTTAATACTGTTGAAGAGTTCACGGTTTAGTTAAGTTGGGCTCTTATTTCACTCATATTATTCCACTTTGGGGTAGTTTGCAATAATGCTTTCATCACAGCTATTTTAAGGAATTGCCCTTTTTGCTTTTGACTGCTTTCCGTGAGCTCCAAGTTCTCATCTCCTGCTGCTTCAGTCCTGTTGTGACACTATCTGAAACTCAGTAGGATCAATAGTACTTTTACCACGTGAAACTTGACCCACTGCCTCTGGATGAGAAAAATAGGCTGGGAAACCAGTAAGAGTGAATGATCAGTCGTGTGGGATTTCTCCTCAGCGAGGTGGCTGGTTTACTTCATATATGACTTTCCTGTTTCTTATCAAACTATTCATGCCATGTAAATGACAACAACCTACTGAGGTTCCTCCGAGGGTCTCAGTTCCCTCCTGTGATTCTTTGAGTTGAAATGCAGTTTCCCTAAACCAGTATGCGGATGTAGTGGTACTAGTAAAAAATATGAACATTTGGGAAAAACCTGAGTCTGGAATTATAGAAATATGAATCAAAATATGGAATTACCATCTGCTGGTTGGTTTATTCTTATTAAATGGGACAATCAGCTAATTTTTATTTCTAAATGAATTAACGGATAATAAATGAACTGGGTAAGCTTAGGACAGTATCCTTGAAATCATATAAAAATATTAGAGGTTCCTCCCACACACACTGTTTTCTATTTTAGAAATAAAGATATGATTCTAAAGTGAGTATTTTCTGCCAAACATCAGCAGATTTCCACAGTGAACTCTTAAAGCCTTGAAAAGAAGGGGGAAAAGAAGAAAGAAAGAAAGAAAAAAAACCCCCAAAACAGCTAATAAACCTTTTAAGATAGCAATAGCAAAAAATACTGGCTATCATAATACTGTGGCACAACATACATCTTTTAAAACCAGTTATCAATGAATAATGCACTTATCAGTCAGACTGGAGGCGTGCATGAAACTCATACTTGAGTATTCTCCAAAGGAATATGTCTAGACATTTGAAATATCGTTTGTTGGCCTCTCTCATCAGCTGAAGCCTAAGTATGATACATCTGTCATCAAACATGGCAGCAAACATTAGCCTGTGTGATTCATTGCTGTTTTTGCTATAATTCAGTTAATGATGACCATATATATTTTAATCATCTCAGTGAATTCAGTTTAACTCATTCATATTATGTCAAGGAACTGTAACAATTATATTGGAAAAAGAGAGAAAAACAGAGACAGCAGAGGAAAGTTTCCCGGCAGCAAATTTTGGAATTAATTTCTTGTTCCTTACTCATTATTAATACGAGTAATTTTCCAAAGAAACATAGGATGAACTTTTATTAGTTATTAGTTGCTCACTTCAGCTTGCTAGGGTTTTGTCCATTTTTAAACATTTTATATTTTTCTGGTTAATTAAAAAGTCAAAAATAGATGGGCTAAATGCGATAGAAGATAACTGAACCCCTCACATTATTAGCAGTTTACTGAAGGAAAAAGAACAAGAAGGATTAAAGTCTCCTTCAGCTGTAAACCTAGGCCTTTATTTAGATATTAAATAGTCAATGATAATAAAATAACAGTCAATGATAATAAAAGTGGAAAATCAATTGGACAGAATACTAAATGAATGGCATAGCTGGAAAGCAATGTTGGTTTTTTTTTTTAAAAAAAAAAACAACCACCATGCAGTTAAAGTATAGTTACAGTGAGACACCCTGAAGCCTATCTGCAGACTGGATATCAACACATAAAAACCAGACAACAGAAATCTCTCCATCTGAAAGAGTCAGAAATCTAGGGAGGAGACCTTCATCACAGGCAGAAGAAAAAAACACAGCAAGTTATGAATGAGGAAAAAACCTTCAGCACAAATCACATCAATGGTGAAGCGAGTTGAGATAGGAGAACTCTGTCATCCAGACAGTTGGAAAAACTGGTGAAAGCTCTTAACAATAACAATTCCATGGGCGAAGGAGGGACAGGAGAGCAGGGAAGTCAGTTTAAGAGACACTGGTTTTCAGAAGCAATGTTAGGTCTTAAAAGTTGTTTATCAGCTAAAGAGCTCTTGAACAATAACCAGTGACACAAAGGATAGACTGGAAAGTAATTCAAGGCTTTATTTAAAAAAAAAAAAAGCTGAGCTGCACCCACCTTTGCCATATTGCTGTGAAGTTTAGCACCTGAGAAAATCAGACAACCGAGTTCAGAGTTGAATGTGACAAAAAACCTTCACTGCAATATGCAAAATCACTCATTTCCTATAAAAGCCTTCTTTAAATAGACGGGAATAAATGTTACAGATGATTGTGTGTGTTGGTTTTTAGTTGACCTTTTTTGCTCCCTTTTGCCCCTTATTCTGATGCTGGTCTCTGCTCTACCAATATTCTCAGTCTCACCTGCCAATTTTCTTTTCCTTTTTTTCTGCTTCTGAGCTCTCCTCCCCCTCCTCTCAAGCATAATACACCCTCTTATTTTACACAAAGCCACTGTGCTGTCTGCATTCAAGCCTCTCATGTCAGAATCTATTTAAATATAACACCTATGTAAAATAGTTTACAATAAATAGTTCTACTGACAGACAGGTGTCATTGTCCCCAGGAGAAGCCAGTTAAACCATGAAGATAACTTAACGTGAAGATGTAGTGAGTCCCATTTGCAGTAATATAATCCATGCAGTGCTTTTGTTATACTTCTGAAGCAGTCCCATGACTGAAATCAAATCTTTGCAGTTAGAATTTACACCTACGTACTTCGGACTGCCATATAAATTTAATCCTCATAAATTCTGATCTTAAGTACTGCTAAGAGGTAACAGGCACAAACTCAAGAGGTAACGGGCACAAACTTGAATACAGGAAGTTCCATCTTAACATGAGGAGGAACTTATTTACTTTGAGGGTGGCAGAGCACTGGCACAGGCTGCCCAGAGAGGTTGTGGAGTCTCCCACTCTGGAGACATTCAAAACCCGCCTGGATGCCGTCCTGTGCAACCTGCTGTAGGTGACCCTGCTCGGGCAGGGGGGTTGGACCAGATGATCTCCAGAGGTCCCTTCCAACCCTGACCATTCTGTGATTTTCTGTAGAAAGAAACCTGAAAATATTTAGCGTAATTCATATATGGTCATTCTGGATGGACATTAGGCCTACCCATTTCTCTCCCAGCCCCTAGAAGCAATGAAGGTGCATCCAGAGAATGCTGTTTTAATAATTACTGATTATCCTGTCCTGTCCTCAAAGGAACAGAGTAATCTGTGTGCAGTGCTCCTACCATATTCAGATCAAGGATGCTCAGTGCCTTCCCATCAACCAGTTTGCCATTCCAAAGGTTTAAGTAATGACTGCACTCATATGAAATCCTAAGGATGAACACCACACCAAATTTTCAGTAAGTTGGCAGGAGTAGTAATAACATATTGTAGCTTGTACTCTTTTAATATTTTGCGGGCATACAACATGTGTGCAATATAGTACAGAATCCACCAGCCTAGCACAAATAACAGAAGAGTGAGAAAAAGGTAAAAGTTTTGCAAGGGCTACTTTGTCCTGAACTCAAGAACTCTGTCGTGGGCTTGACCTAAATCGTGCGGCAAATGGAGAGGATTCTGGACATTCTCCAGCAGCTTTGGCTAAATTAAATATGAACATGAATAATGCCCTGGGGCCGGGCATTCTCTGGGATGCCACAGGCATGGGATTTGCAGAGAATCCACCCTTGCTGCAGAACAGTGTTCCAGATTTTAATTAACTGAGTTTCCTCTGTTAAGCTTTTCCTGTGAAAGCCTCCCACGGTAGAAACACTTCTTAAAAACATTATGCTGCAGCAGATGAAAATAAATCTAGCTGTTGAATTTTCCAAAACTTTCTTCGAAGGAACATAATTTCAAGGACTACAATCACTCATTCCAGATACATGGTTCATGAACTCAAAACCATCACGTCCAAGTACTGCATGTTCTCGTCTTTCCTAACTGCCATATGCTACTAAGTCATTTCATTTTATATGCGCCTTCATGGCTGCAGGCTTCATGGGCAGATGGCTCTTTGCCACCTAATCAAATTCGCACATCAGGGGCACCCCAAGTGAGGTCCTTTGTAGAACTGTAACCTCCTTTAGTTCCTCTTCTTTCCTTGAACATTTGCACGTAAGTACAAACTTGTACTACCAAAAGGTTCATAATTTTCAGATATAAGACACTCATTCTTCAATTAAGCACGACATAGTACAAGCAGTTCTATCCCATTCACTCTAAAAATACAATTCAGTGCCTTGGAACTTCACAGCACACCCACACAGTCCTTAATATCCCTTTTTGGTTCTATTTTGGGTCTCTCCTTCTTCCATAGCCACATCTGTTCATTGGGCAGAACATGTCTACGTCCCCTGTCACCATATACGCAGTTACAATAATACCTCTTTACTCCTGCAACCAAGTGACAGTTTTTGCTGTACTGCACCAAACTTGATGCAGTATCTAAATTTGGATGCCTTCTAATTTCCTTTAACTGCATTTTGATAAAACTGAATTTTCATGGATCATCTCATCTTTAACATAGGCTTCTGGCTGTTGCCTTTGATGGACCCACAATCTCAGAATTGCATTTGATTCTCTGAAGCATCCTGTTAATCAGACAGGGTAGTTCTCATATTAGTAACTGTGGTATTTCTTCAAGCCACTGTGACCTACATTGCCTCACCGGGTTGGTTAGTTTTTTCATACACGCTTTTATCACATTTTACTGCCACAGTTTCTGTAAGTCTTTACTTGCTGCGTTACCTATCGCATCCATTAAATACCTGTACAAGCACACATTTTGTATGTCTGAATGCACAGCAGGGTCAGGGTTAGCCTGGCACGGATGAAACATTATTTCACAAACCTGTACAATTCTTCAACTTAAAAAACATTGCTTTCTTTTACATACAGAATCTCCTTGGTTTATCCCTTCTAGGATACTTTTTACAGACACCAGAATAGATACAAGAAACAAGGTCATCTACATCAAGAGTGACTAAACCCTTCACTTTACACCTTTTTCTCTAAAGGAGGAACAGTGTAGTAATTTTTAATATTGCCATCAACAGCTACAGAAAAAACTCACCCTGTTAAGATCTGTAAGATAAACAAAGCTCTTTAGTATGAACATTTTAAGGACACCTTTTTTTTTTTTTTGTAATCTATACTAAAAAGAAGCAGTCAGCTATCCAATGCCAGTTATTTTAAGATAACACATCTAGAAGAGTGTTATCTGAAATATTTTTGTAGATGTGCAGTGGTGCAATTATGGTATATATTACCATACTGACACTGCAGATGCCAAATAGAATAGAAAGTGGAAATGAAGAGGTCTCTATACTAGTTACTTCTACGTTCACAGTAGAACTTAATAAATTCCATTTTTCAGTATCACGTTTTACATCTAGCTTTTCTAAGCAGTTCGATATTTTGTGCCTCAGAGGACTACAGCCAAAACAGCACGCACAGCTCACCTTCCCATGTTACAATAAGTCATCTGTGCAGATTAAAAAAGGGCTATCCCAGAGAGCACGGTGACCCAGAAGCCAAAGATAAAGCGTTTACAATTTGTTCCAGACATCACCTATTTAGCTACACATAGTTCTTTATATTTACAGCCCCTTCTATTGCTCTGCTGAGAGTAGTAACCTGAATATGCCAAGAACATAGTGGGAACCTGCTAAACATGGACTAAATTTACTCCAGTGTCTCATAGCTGCAATGGTTTAACAAGTGCTGCACAGGCACAGTATGAGTAATACCATTTCTAATCAGTTAAGCTAATCATCCTTATCCCCCTTCCATAGCCCGTTCTTCCCCAAGGACAGATAAAAGTCATCTTTTGAGACACTACTCGCTTAGCCATTTCAATAGACAAGAGGTCCTATGACCCAGAAAGCATTATTTTGCCAATTTTCAAGCTGTTTTGATTATATGAAAGACAAAATCTAAGTGGATGCTAGCAGAAAGAGCCTAATTTTTGACATTATTTAAAAAAAAACAAAACTGTCGGCCACTTAATGTCATTTTCTCTATAATCAGGGCCACATTATACATACTCTAAAACTAGCATTCAGCTTGCTAGCCTAAGCGAGGTCCTCAAAGTACCAAAAAAAAAAACCCCAAACCAACACAAAAAAACCCACTAACAAACCCCTGTGGTTTTTCTAACAACAACAGGAAGGGGTTCTACCAGACGGTTTTTATTCTTCTCTCTTTTGATAACGTGGCTACGTAGCCTCATCTGTCTGGCCCAGAGCCATGCAGCCACCAAAGCTGTTTTCTGCTTCCTGAGTTGGTGCTTTAAGATACCAGACAAAAGCAGCACTCTGTTGCTCAAGTTTAGAAAACTAATTGCACCCAATTGGCCTGATCTAAATTAGGAGCCTAGTTAACACTCCACCTAGCTTCTCACCACTGATTGGACTCAGATGGAAACCTGCTTGGAGTAGGAAATGTTGGGCATGAACAGGAGCAAATCCCTTGGCCGTCCAAAGACCAAAAAGGGACTTAGTTGACAAATTTTGGTCTTTGGTCTGGTGCTGCAGACAAGAATTTTGGATTTAAGCAAGTAGAATAGGTATTCACGCTATCTAACGCTAGTGTTCTGAATTTCTCATCTAGAGATGCTTCGTTATCTTGACAACAAACAATAGAAACTTAAAATTATTCAGGAGACCAAAGTGCAAAAATCTTGCTCCTCCAAAGTCCCTCTAGGTCCTGTTTTAGGGACTAGGTGTTTTCTTCTTTACCCTGACTCTAAGCCACAAACTGTAAGTATTGCTAAGAAGTTCAAACAGTTAAGAAAATTGTTACAGGAAGATGATTTAAGGTAAGGAATTCTAGATGCCAATTCTGCACAGCAGCAGGCTCATTTTTATCTGTTTCTTTTCCAATGTCATTTGCCTCAAGTGACTTTATGCTTGGAACAAAAGAGCATGGAGGAACACCACCGGGTCAGTTGTAATAGCCTGGACTGAGCTACTGCTTCATGCTGACAAAAGCAAATCCTACGGGGAAAGCAGTGAGGCAGAAGCAGCAAAGTAGAAAGATATATCAACATGCTTCAGCTACTGGAGCTCTTGAAAAAGTACTATATTAGGTCAGAACAAAGGTCAGTTTTGTTTTTATTCTTTCTGACAAGACACCAGTAGCAAATATGAAACAGTGAAGTGTACAAGAATAAAACATTCCTATGTATTTTACAGCTAAAGGTAGTCAGTAATTTAGGATATTTCTAAATGGAGACTGTATTCAAGCTATCATTTTTAAATAACTACCACGTTCCACATATAAGTCTAATCCTTTTGACCCTATGACCCTGAAAAAAGTCTCACAGCAGTGAGTTCCACTACTACATTACACAGTGTAATGAAATAAAAGTTTGAAACTTGCTGCCTGATCACTTCATTGAAATTTTAATTCTTACAAGTTATCAAACATCCCCAAATCAAAGTCATGGACAATGTCAAACTGGTCATCTGTTGCATTTTAATTTTCTCTTTTTTTAAAAAACAGCATTGAACATGGTATTGGAGAAGATCACAGACCCTGATTTTAAGTAGTGGCATAATATTTTTGTTTGTTTTGCTCTCCATTTCTTTTTTTTTTTTCCTTTTTCTTTTTTTTACTGCCATTGACCCCTAACCTAGCATTTGCAGAGAAGCATGCTGGCAGCAAGATTTTCTTCCTTAGCAGAGTTTAGAACTCCTCAGTCTTCATTACTACACATATGATGTACTGTGATTTGCATTTATTAACACTAACTTACACCTGGCACTTTAGCACTTGGCTATTCATTATCAAGAGATGTTTCTGAAATTCGGCAAAGGAAGCTTCAGATTTAAGCAGCCTGAATATATATAGTGCTTTCAGCAGAAAGTCATGAAGTCAGTCTTAAAAACATTCTTTGGATTACTGAGTCCAAGACCTTCCTGTGTATAAAGCCCAATATTTCTCCCCATTCTGTGGCTGGAGTAGTTTGTACAGAAAAATCTTTCACTTTATTACCTTATTCTTGTTTCTGAATTCTTGTGAAAGTAGCAACATAAGACCCCAGAATGTGACTGCTTTATATTAGCTTAGAGGGGGTGTGTATGCGTGTGTCTTTTCTTTGCACCCAGTTATATATTTGAATGTAAATTGGTACTAATTAAGAATATGTAATGGTATATTTGGATTTACGTTTTCTGTATTTGGAAGAAAACCAAGTCCTGATGAGCAACAGGAAGAGCTGAAAATAGAAACAGAGGCCAGCTGGTGTTGTCTTCCAAGTGTGAACGTGTTTTATATTGTGCCTTCTAAAAATGAAAAGTTTGACTTCACGAAGTGGCCAACATAAAAGGGTTACCACTATCACCACGTGTCTGTGGTTTGGGGTGTGATCACTGCTGCAGGGCTTTGTAATGTTCTCCTAATGTGACTATGAGGCTTTTCAGGAGAATGTGAGGAGAACCCCACAGAGACTTAAGGATGGAGACTCAATTTAAAAGATCTGAACAGCTTTAGGTGCAAAATAGGTGCCAACACACTTTGCTCAGTGACCATGACAGTTCCAAATATACATGAAAGCTGATTTTTTAGCACAGGAGTGCTAGGAAACTGTGCCCTCTGGATTTTGCCAGTAGGTTCAGATGCCTGAGAAGATAGGACTGTGATCCATGTTAGATACAAGAATATTTAAAAACCTGTGCATAACCATAATTAACATGTTAGGCACCTGAAGTGTGGTTAGGAGAAACAGTGCAGTATAAGCCCTTTTCACAGCAAGAGACTTCCAATATCAGATTAAAGCGTATTAAAATATATGCATATTCCCTTTTTTAAAACATATGGCCATTCTCAATTTTAACGCAAGAGCAACAGAACTATCACTCTTAAAAAAAATATTAAGTATGAAGATTTCAAGACTGAACTAATCACCACATCACTTTTAACTTGCATGTCCTATGAAGCCTATACTGTACATAGGCTATATGACACTATAAAGTGTACAGCAAGTTACTAAAACGGCGCATAAGACAGAAGATAAACATCTTAACATCCTTTTGGAAAGCACACAAATGTATTGTTTAGTTTAAAATGATTTCACAGTCAAAGCTTATGTGACAGTAATTTATTATATTACTGCATGAAGAGTTAAAAGACCAGTACAATGCTTAAGGCTGAAATTCAACCCTATGCAGAGAAGCTAGTGCAAGATTCATATACTACTAAAGTACTACTAATGCACTGCTTCCAACAGGCAATAAACAGAACAATATATAAAGCTTCAGTGGTGCTAACACTGATCCTAAGAGGAACTCCTCTTAGGACAAAAATCTTAGGAAATTCTCTTATGAAATATTTCACTCCCAGGGTTTGGGTCTAGATACTAATTGCAAGAAGCATTCTCCCAGATATTTTTCTAGATTTAAGTGTAGAAACACATTGTTTTCTTAAGAAGTTGCCTTGAAGGGTGAAGTTTTGAGAGAGAAATATCAAAAAATGAGAGATTTGAGAGGCAGGGTAGAACTACAACATGATTTTCAGTGTCTTCAACACCAAGACAAACCTGTATTACAGACAACTTTATAGCACTTTACAAAATGTACACTATATATATTATATATGCATATAAACCAATATTATTTCAATCACTAAGTTCTTCCTCGTCACTGAAATAAGCACTTTTCTTAATCCGTGGACGTTTTGAATCATCTGAAATTGAAGATTCCCCTGCAGTCTGCGTCCACCTTTGTTGCTCTTCCTCAATTTTGGCTTGCTACAATGAAAGAAGGAAAAGTATTAGCTAAGATTAAGAAAAATTAAGATGCATTACAAATAATAATGCTAATTATTGATATGCATTGAGTTATTTCATGAGTTCAAGAATTTAAGGGGTTTAATCTCCATTTCCTGATAAACTGTACGATGAACGCACTAGAAAACATTTCTGAAAGTATTTCTCACATGCAAACGGTAAATCTTCTGCACCAATGCAGGCCACATGCCTCTATTTTCAAAGAGAGGAACTTCACGCGTGGCAAACTTACAGAACTATAGAGCATCTGAGATCTGAAGCAAAGAATGCATCGTGTTTTAAACCGATATTATTGAATCAGCTTTGTTCCACTAACAAGTTTTCTATCTGCTGCCTTTTGCAGTCATTCATTCGGGGAATTAATGTCTTCAGGGACGTAAAGGTCATTCAACTAAAGGTTTAAATAGATGCTTCCTATTTTTACTGGAAAACATGCTATCCCAGTTAAAATCTTTGGGTGGTAAGAGAAATCAGAGTATTTCCTGGCTTGTTTGCATTTATAGGTTTTACTTCCAATCACGGAGTTTTCTGAACTTGTGTGTGTGTGTATAATTGTGCATATTTGCATCATTATTCTGGACTACACCATATAAAATTTTTGCACTCATAACAGTCATATTCAGGACAAAGTTATGGTAGAAACTCTGAGTGTTTTTTGGGGCGCATAGAGGTACACAAGGGACAGCTGAGGACTAGGGAGCCATGAAATTTGAACATCAGTTCCAGCTTGCTCTGTGTAGTGAAGCAAAAGCCTGTAAACACATATTAAAGATGACAGTAATACAGCTGTCAGACTACCTATCTACATAACAAAAAATGCATTAAATACGTTTTGAGATAAAAGTTCTCTTAGAGACCGCGATGGACTGTATTAGGCAAAGGAAGTGCTACAAAGACAGACGTTGTTCTAGGATATTCTAGTAAGTGAGGGCAGAGGATGCACCTGATCATTTACACATGACTATTTTTCTGTCTGCTCAGTTAACAGATTTAAGAGGGATTTGTGGACCAAAAACCTAATGGAGCATCACAGCAGAGATGACAGGAAGCTAAGCAGCAAAGGAGTTTGAAGGAAAGAAAGAATTGCAATGCAAAACCACAGCAACAGTGAAAAAAAGTCAAAATAAACAAACACAAAAAGCCAAAAAATGAACATGCCTGCAATATGAAGCAGCCAACTATAGTCACCAACTATTATCATGCAAAGGGGCCCTGAGTGCTACAGAATGGACAGACATACAGGTTTATCTTGGAGCTTTTGAAAAGCAGCTGAAAAAAGGAAGTAAAGTGGTATTTAAATAATAATAAATACACAATGCTTCCATTTTGTACCTGAAAAGCTATGGCTTGGCTGAGGCTGTCTAGAGCAGGGTCTTCTCCTTCCTCTTCACTTTCTTCTTCCTCCTCACTTCATTGTGCAGAGAGAAAAAAACATAGATCTTTATTTTAAGTGTTCAGTATGAAAGAGCTGCCCAAAAGAAGTATTAACATGTAAATAAATATACATACATTTCTTCCGGCTCAACTATTTTCTTTCTCTTCTTCTTTTCTTTTTTTTTTGGTGGCTCCCGCTCTCCTAGCATATTTTTAGGACAAGCATAACTTAAGTGTCCTGCTTCCTTGGAGAAAAGAAATATTGCTTAACAGAAACCATTACAAACAACTATATGTTGAAACATATCATGAGGAAAGTTAATGTAAGACAGTTCACAGGGAAAAAAATGGAAGCAATTAGTAAGATAAATGGAATGCTGAATTAGCACACAGAAGACAAACTCTTCTCTATAAGCTTGCCATGGAAACGAAGAGATTGGTGGTGATATGCATGTTTAACTGCAAGCTGAGAACAAGCTATGAGCAAAGTAGATTTTCTTTGGCTGCTGCAATAGCTGAATACACTACAGCACAGTTTATGTTCAAGACGAGATATAAACCTCAGCATTAACAGTGTAAGAAATATGAGTGCGTCAACATTTTTGCTCTCAGAAGTGTTACGAATATAGATCAAGCTTGTATTTGATGTTAAAAAACTATCCAAATCTCAATCTCCTATGCCATTATATTAAGGAAAAGTGAGGAATAGCCTCAAATTTAAAACAGACTTATTCTGTATAAAAACAGTTGTTTCCAATATTTATTTTACAGCCAACTATATAATGATCTTCCAAAGACACAGCAAAAGCAGGTATGTTGAAGCAAAGATTAGGAGGTTTTCCTTCTCATACAGCTTTATATTGATACTCAGCTCTGTCTGCTCATCAGAATGTTAAGCAGCAATTATAAACACATATTTTCCCCCACCCCCAAAATCCCAAATAAAAGACTCCAAATAAGGAGTATTATGATTCTTGAAAATGGTACAACTGCTATGCAAGTTGATAGCATCAACAGAAAAAGTTATTTTAACACCACAGGCAGGATTAGCAATGGCCAAACTGAAGAAACAAAGTGGAATATAGTAGTTCCTTTTTGGTTTTACTCACCCCACATTCGTAACACTTAGACTTATCAAAGTAGTTACGCCTGCGAATGAATTCTGCTGCTCTTCCATTATCAATGGCAATACTTGCTTTTATTACTCTTCCAAACAACTACAGCAAATTGGAAAACAAAGGTAAATATTTTTGGGCTTTAAACCCAACCCTCCTACCATAACAACTTTCCTCAGTTTACCTGTTTGTTATTAAGTGCCCGAGAACAGTTTTGTGCAGATTCTTTATCCAAAAACAAAATAAAGGCAACTCCTTTGCTCTTCCTGGTGTCTTTGTCTTTCATAATAGTAACTCTGAAAACATAACCACAGTATTGATACACTGAAATGACTTCAGAGACATTTTTTCCTTAAGGATCTCAGAGGGATCTTACCTTTGTTATACAGCAAAAAAGAAATAAAGTATATTTAATAATAGAAAGGCTCATTAAAAAGAAATTTGAAGGAACATCTACCCAGGCCATGTGCTTACAGGTAGAGCAGAGATGATTTTAAAAGCATATGGTGTCTTTCTGGGTCTAGTACCATTCTTTATTCCCTTGGATGACTTGAAGTACGGAGAACATATTCTTCAGATTTGCAGACAACATAACTGGAGGGAACTACGCATATTGGAGGCGAAATTAAAATTCAGGAGTATTGACCATTGCTATCATTACTGAAAAACACAGTGTATTGAACTGCATCCAAACAGAGAATTCTATGTTTGTGTAGAAATAATCAGCTAAACAGGTTCATGACAGGAAACAATAAATAAGTATATGTAGCAGTATTCTACAAATATCTCCAACTGGAATCCAACCAGGTCATGGCCATGTGTTATTTTACATGACATACAAAGTTAAATCTTCAGTCTAACATTGGAATCGACAGCTCCAGTAGCATATTGAGAAATTCAAGAAAGATTTAGACGCAGTAAAAACAACAGACAAAGAAAAAGAATGACAAGAGATGAAGGCGGAGGGAGCCCACACAACCTCAATTCCTTCAATCTTAATGTCAATTGTACTTAGCCCTAAAAAAAACACCCAGAAAAACAGTGGGAAACAGGATGCCAGTCTGCATGTACATGAAAATAAAAGTGCATGTAAAACAGTAGGGAATAAACTCCTCCCTGTGTTCACCACAGGCAGAACAAGGTTCAGCCATAAGGCAAGCCAAAATTATAAGAAGTAATGGCACATTTTTCCAAAATATATCCAAACAAACCACACTTCAATGCAGAAGGCTTACCAGAGAACCTGTGTAAGTAACAGATGACCTACATAGTAAAAAGTGTGTAAAATAAAAGCTCAGTAAAGAAAACTCGATTTTCCCCCAAATACATGCACAGAAAGATACAGCTTAGAACAGTTTTTCTACCAAAGCCTCTTGGACAATGGAGTGTCTAATTGAATGCATTGAGATGAAATGTCAATAAAACTGACTTTAGAACAATTCTATTAATTCTTTTGCTAAGTTACTCTTCCAAGAGTTGATGGAATCCTAATATGACTGTCAGGCTTCTAATTGGGATATTGAACGTACCAGTTAATAACACAAGCATAGAAAGAAACAAGCCTGACAAATCTTTAAAAAGTCATCAACTTCTTGGAGCCCTAGAAAGTCTGATTTCTCACTGAACAAACTGAGCTGAAATCATAACAAGTCAGCATATATTGGGGTAAGAAATGCAGTACGGAAGAAAAGTCAGCATGATTTTGCTGAGTCAAGACACACTTCAAAAAAAAGGCTATTAAAACTCATTTAATTGTGTTAAAGCTGACCTAGATGACATCGCAAAGCTTTCTGCGAAGCATTTTAGAAGTCCCTGAACAAAAACTCTACAGAAATCAAACTAATATTTGAAAAGATTTTTCTTGGAAATTAATAACTAGTTACAAATAGGAAAACTGATCCTTGTTAGCCTCAGTTTCACAGCAAAATAGGAATACCAGTAGAACCCCACAGTATCTGTGCTGTTTATAGTCAGGCCAGCTTGCAAAGGGGCAAACAGGAAAAAAAAAATCGTGGTAGTATTTTACGCATTCTGTGTATTCTGTGACTCTTTGCATTTGGTTTAACTTCTGGCAGTTACTAGACAAAACGTCAGGAAAAATTAGGTATCAGTAAGTTAATTTTTTGCAAAGCAATATATAGGTGGGGGAAAACAGTAACTACGCAGGTAGAATTGCAAGTTCTAAATTAGCTGCTTTCACACAGGACACGGTACAGGATTTCTTCTACACAGGAATCTGAAAACAGCATTTCTGTTGTTTATGACAGTCCCCCAAAAAAGTAAATAAAACACTAGAAACCATCAATAAAGGAAAAAAGAGAGAATGCTGCTATGACACCTTTAAAATAAGCAATGCATCATACAGCCAATACTTCATACAATTCTCATCCTCCTATCGAACAAGTTCAAAAGCCGAGACAGTAGGAGACCCAAACACACAGTTTAGGTATATACTCCGAGACTTCAAAAACTTTGAATTTAGCTCTGTATCTCACACATTATTACAGCANCAAACAGGAAAAAAAAAATCGTGGTAGTATTTTACGCATTCTGTGTATTCTGTGACTCTTTGCATTTGGTTTAACTTCTGGCAGTTACTAGACAAAACGTCAGGAAAAATTAGGTATCAGTAAGTGAATTTTTTGCAAAGCAATATATAGGTGGGGGAAAACAGTAACTACGCAGGTAGAATTGCAAGTTCTAAATTAGCTGCTTTCACACAGGACACGATACAGGATTTCTTCTACACAGGAATCTGAAAACAGCATTTCTGTTGTTTATGACAGTCCCCCAAAAAAGTAAATAAAACACTAGAAACCATCAATAAAGGAAAAAAGAGAGAATGCTGCTATGACACCTTTAAAATAAGCAATGCATCATACAGCCAATACTTCATACAATTCTCATCCTCCTATCGAACAAGTTCAAAAGCCGAGACAGTAGGAGACCCAAACACACCCAAACACACAGTTTAGGTATATACTCCTGAGACTTCAAAAACTTTGAATTTAGCTCTGTATCTCACACATTATTACAGCAGCTACTAAAAGCTAGAGTAGATATTTGCTGGTGTAGGATTGAAAACTGAAGTCTTGAGTCTCGTTATTCTGACCAGTTAAAAAAATAAACAAAACAAAACAGCAAGTTCCTTACTGTGGCATTTATTTCTGTCATTTGAACAGAGGCAGGTATTCACAAGTATTGTTCATGAATACCCCATGCATTAAAAGCTACTACCATGCAGCCTTACATCTAATCTTAAACGTAATACTAAGCAGGCACAATAACAAGTCCCCCTAGAACCACAAATAAGAGGAATTGTAAATTGCAACTGTGGGAACTGTTTGTGGGAATTGTGACATCTAGTTCACAGAAGCAGAAGTTCCCAGTTTTACACTTATCCACTTGTGTCCCAGGCAGTGTTCAGGGCAAGGGGAACAACACTTACTAGAAGGATATTGTTTCAACTATTTGAAAGAAAATACCATTGGTATATAACAACATTCTACTTGCTCTTAAGAATTGGTTAGCAAAACCTGTCCTCAACACAAATATTCTTACACTATGTGTGTAACTGCAAGAACTTCCAGTTGTTAAATTTATACTTTATTAAAAATGAACAGGGCTTCAATTCCACGTTCATACTTAAATTATAAAAAGCACAAGACTTTCAAGTGAAGCAAAGACATTAAATATTCAAAATGAAAGCTACAAAAATAGCAGGCCGTATCAGGTCACTTACTTGACAACTTTGCCATACTTTGAAAATATCTGAAATATAAAACAAAATAAAAAGATTTAATAATAGACAGTTGCATTTCATTAGTAATAAATTTATCAAGACAAACTTTTCTAAGTAAGAGATATATATCAGTATTGTATTTACACTCGAAATTGTTGTCAACAAGTTTAATCTGCACAATGCAACTCTTAAAAACTTACCCTGTATAGATCGTTGTTTGTCAAAGCAAAGGGTAAATTGGACACATACACTGTGCTTTTGCTTGGTGCCAACCCACCACTCATTTTTCTGATGAGAGGAGAAAGAGAGAAGAGTTAAACTGTATTCAACAGAGCAATCAATTACAAAACAGTTACAAGACTTTTTAAAAGCTGTTTTTCAAACCTAGCCCAGACGGTCATGATAAAGTTGCAGGAAAGCATAGCTTTCATTTCCCTTTCATCATTTTACATGAAATTAGTGTTTGCCTTCATGTGCTACAGAAGACACACATTCCTCCCCCTTCCCCTGGATCCAAAGCATATTTTTACTGTATGCAAGTCAATTTGTAAGTCATGAAAAAACAGTCAAGTTAGTGTACTGAAAATAAGCCTCTGCTGATTTGTGCAGTAAAGAAAGGTTTAGGTCCAGAAAGAAACAAGTAATCACCATTTATTAAACGTTCTGGCCAATATGTGAAATTAATGACGTTTGCTGAAGTAGCTGCATGTTCTGATTCTTTACAAAAATTTTCAGTTCAGCTGCATTCAAAACAGAATANTTTGGGGGGGGGGGGGGAGGGGAAGAAAACACATTGGCTTTAAAATATATCTCAGCTGTGAAAGCAGCAAGCATTTCCTCTTGCAACTATTGCTCAGGCTTCTACACTGCTCTGGAACTGCAACTGTCCAGAGTTGAACATAGATGGCACCTCCCCTAGAGGCACTCCCCCCTCCTCCTCCTGTTTAAGCTGCTCTCATTCTGGCAGGAACCAGGGAAATCTGAAAGCCATTTTCATTTCCAATCCCTTTTAAGTTCTTGGCTACTTAGTTTCAAGAATACGCCTAGAAACAACGAATCAATTCAAAAGCCTTGTTACAACTGCATACACGTTATCCAATACTAGGTAAAGCGTAACTGAACTAACTTGAAAAAGAACAACCTATGTTGTTCCTCATGTTTGGACATATCCCAAAATTTTAAGTGATGCTAAGCTCTGTGCAAAACACTTCTTCCCTCTGTAGCCATGGCTTGGTCCAAGAGCTAGGCGAGTAAAATTTAAGATCAGAATAAAGCACAACCCTTATGAGAGGGCTCACCAAACAGTACAGCAAAACCTTTCCCTACACAGTCCAATTACTACCTACTTATCCAGTTTCCTGCAGCCTTATTCCTGCTTCGCCGATTCCTAACTGAGGATCAAGCCATTTTTTCAGCAAGACCAGCTCATTTTAAAAATGCAGACAAAAGCTGATGAAGGGATGACAGAAACTAAGTACTAGAAATCAACATCCGTCATAGCATACACAGCTTCTTAGGGGACGTTTGAGCAGATTGCTTGGCCAAGTGCCAACAAAGTAACTAATATCACACACTAATCCGGCTGTGGTTATTTTCCGGCATTTCATGATTCAGTCATCTGAAGACCTGACATTCCCAATAGACACTGATTATCCAAGTGTTTTGCTTCTCTTTCCTGACATGCCGACTGTATTACAATTCATTTGAGTGGCAGTTTCCAAGTGATTGAATTCGGAGTTCTTCCATGTTCAGAGACTGTGTTTTTTGGCATAAGCAGAAATGGCAACATAAAGGTTAAGCAAATGAAAACAGAATAAATTTGCAATAAAGGCCACACGTTGCATCTGGTGTTACGCAGACGGGATTCATTATCCCAGATTCCTTGCTGCTTGGCATTAGTATCCTTGACAAGCCTAACCAGACTGACTTGGCAACATGCCACACGAATAGATGGCCTGAAGTGCAGTTATCCAGATGTACGGTGGATACAAAGGATTCGGTAAGAGCTACCTTAGTGCTGCTAATATATTGCAACAGCAGAGGAGAAAACAGCCGAGGTGAACCTCACGTGGCTGTAGATAGCAATTTAACTCCATATAAAATAACAAGAGAAGCTAGACCACCTGGTAACAGGAGACCAAGCAGGCCCCATATTAATGAACAGACACCAGTGAGGATGGCATAACTGGAGAGCAGTCAGCTTGTGTATTCCACACCACCACAGTGCAAGCCTCCAAAGAGGAGGTGATACGTCCTGTGAAGATTACTACAGGCCTAACAGCTCAGCTGATATGAAATTATTAACGAATGCAAGCTACAGAACTGCCATTTTCAGCTGTACACTACTTTTTCCAGAAGCAAGCTGAAAGAGTTGCACCCTGGAGTGCTGGCTGCCAGACAGCTGAGGTTGAGCTTTGTTTCTAGTCCCTAGACAAATTTAAGTGAAACAGTCTTGCTGCTCTGACTGCCCAAATATTCTTAGCAATTTGTATTGTTTAGGACTATTATGCCAGGATTTCTTACTTTTAACACTTGACTCACTGGACAAGCACAATTTTAGTAAAAGAGGAAGTACAGTAACTGTAAAGCTATCGCCATGCTTATGTTCAAGATGGCAAAGGTTCAAATTTACCACTCCAGGAAAGACTATTTCCCCAGATCTGCAGGAGGACTTCCTCTTCTAAATACCAAGCAGTCATTGGAACGGTTTATATATATCTTATTTAAGCCAGCAGATACACTGACAGGTTTCCACAACGGCAACATTTGGGCCATTCATCTATCTACGTAAAAGCCTGGTGGTCCTTACTAAGTCTTCTGCAGAACGTTCACAAATAATATTCTACCAAAAGCAATCTCTCCAAAAGCTTGAGCATGTTAAAATATAGTTTTCTGGTTATCTGTTGTGAATACAGTGGTATAAATGCAATTTAGATCCAGCTACCAGCAGAATTCTTCCCACCCCAATAAACCTTAACAAAACATCATGTGTCAATTTTAACTCTGCTATAACCAATCCATTAGTCTTTTTTTTCTTTTTTTTTTTTTCAACCACCGTGAAGCCCCTGTGGGGATACTAAGTGCCAACAGCATATAAACAATAGCTTTTTCCCTCCCTCTTCATTTATGGATGCCAACCTTGCCATACCAGCTTCATTGGTCTGATGTTTTCTAGCTGGAAGGGGTGCAGGGTGGTAAAAAAAAAAAAAGGCGATTCCAGCTTTAAGTTAACTCTCTAAATGAGACATGTCATCTGGAGGCTCATCATTACAATGCCCAGAGTCCTTTTACTTCAGGAACTTTCCAACTTCATAGAACTGTGCAAAACAAGTTTAACATTTTCATCACGCTCTTTCTCCTTGATCACCAGTCTCTCTGCTTTACAGGTTTTCACTTCACAGGCTGACAAAAAAACCCACAAAAAACCCAACCAAACAAAAGAACCTCCCCAATACATCTAAGCTTTCTGCTTGCTGCAGGGGACTCACCTGAGAGTCATGCACAACCTGGCTTTTATATCCTGCTAGATCTCCCCAACAAACTGAAACATTTCTGTTTTATACAGAAAGCTTTTATGGGACTTCCCTGATCTTCAAGGTATTACCTGGTGAGTTACTTTAAAGCATCAGCTGGAAGCCAGTACATTATCTCCATGGGGTTGAGCACAACTCCCATTAATGTAATAGCCTCTCTGTAATATTAATGCCTTCTTCATTTATCATTTTCACATATTGACTTTCAGGATGGAGTTGTCCCTCATTACTATGACTTCTTGAATTCAATCTTTTTTGTCTTTTTCAACAACTGGAACTAAAAGAAGCCATTCTTTGACAAGAACCATCTGTCAGCAATGATTAAGTTTCCTGCAAAATATATCAGGTATATGAGTATGTTTTGCTTGAATCCAATATGCTTAATGCAGCAGTTGTCACTCACATTGAGAACATCATAAGAGAAGACAATGATTAATTTCAACAATTGGCTTTTCTACTCTGTCCCAAAACATATAAAGACACCACCAAAATAGTTCAGATGCCTCTAAAGCATCAAGTAGAATCTGAATTTACTGATATTTTCATGACTTAATATTAACATTTCAAAGTAAGCACAAGCTTTTGTGTTTGTTTTGGTTTTAAGTACACAGCAGCAAGGTCAGATTTGTGATTTAATCAATTAAAGTACGTATAAATGATTTGTGGGTAAGTTACACAAGACATGTTCACTCAGGCCAACTCATTTGAGTTCTTCTATCTTGATCCTTAACACTGTATTTTATTTTTTATTTAGCAGTATCAACAGTGTTTAGACCCAAATCAACAAATCATTAGTTGTGGCAGGAGCTTGGCTCAGGCTTATAACCAAAAGTCTGTGGTATAGGAGGAAACCAAACCCATGTTCTTCTTGGTCCCAGAGAAGGGTATTAACCTCTTGCTACAATTCTGTCCCACACAAGGGGCACGTAATAAGCTACTAGAGCATAATCAGTTTTATCTCTACATAGTTACTTAAATAGTACAAGGCAAGCATTAAACAGCATGGGAATTTGGTAAATAAAGTTGACGCTCTCAGCAGAAACAGTACAAGAGTCTTCCAATCTGCCTAAGCTAAAGATGTACACAAAAAGGATCCATGGTTTGAACCAAACTACTCTTATCTACTAATCTAACTACAAAAACTTTAGGACAATACGACTGGGAAACCAGGCCGCCTGCAGGAACTACAGCAAGAGCTTTAACAACAGGTTCTCTTTAAAGGGATTTCCAGCGGTTCAATTGCATCCAGTCTCACCCAGAAGTTCACCCAGGTTAACTCACTTGCTGATGCCCCTTCCTCCCAAAAACCCCAGCTGAGACAAGAAATTCCACTTCAGAGCTCAGCAGGGGCAAACAGATGTTGAGGCAAGGGAACTATACAGGCTACTCAGAAACTTCCACACGTTGCACGAAAGCCTTTCGCTGCCAGTAGCAACCCCCGGCTGTTCCCCTGCCGCAGCGCGGCCCCGAACCGCCGCTTCCCCGGCACCTTAGTCCCTCCCGACAGGCACAGCAGCCAGGCGAACGGCCTCCCCGGCTGTACACGAGCGCTCCTGCTACTCGCGGGGCCCTCGCTCCGGCTGCCACCGAACCACGGCGGGGACAGGCCGGGCCGGGGCTCACCCGCCCACCGGCTCCCGCGCCTCCTCCCCTCCAGGGAACGCGGCCTACCCAGCCGCCCCGGCCTACCCGTCACGGCGGGGCTCAACCCGCCCGGGCGCCCATGGTGCGACGAGATACCGGACGACGCGCAGGCCCCGACGGGACAGGGACAGGGACAGGGACAGGGACGCACCCCTCCCCCGCCGCGGCCGCTCCGACCGCCCTCCCGGCACAGCGGCGCTCTTCCGCTGACGCGCGGCGACCACCGCCGCCGCCGGCCAATAGGCGGTGGCGATAGCGGAAGGAAGGCGGGCGTTTCCGGTAACGTCTGGGGAGCGCCGGAAGCGGCGGGAGGAGGTGCGCCGCGGCGCCAGCCAGGGGAGCTGCCTGCTCTCCCCGCCCGCCGCGGGAGCCGGGTGAGCGGCGTGGGCTGGCCTGGCCCAGCTCGGGCCGGGGGTAGCGACGGCGGCCTGTGCTCCGTGGGGGCTGGTGCGGAGCCGGTTGTCTCTTGTCCCTTTTGCGCCGAGCGAACGCGACACCTCATCGTGTCAGAGCCGATCGCGTGGCCCTCGGCTTCGGCCCGCGGGCTGTGGCGGCGGCGTGCCGTTCGGCCGCCTTGTGAGGCGGCTGGCGTGGCGGGGCGCGAGAAGGGGCCTGCCTTCCCTCCCGGCTGTGCCCCGCGCTGCTCGGGCCGTCGCTGCAGCGTCTGTGAGGCCCGTCCTGGGAGAGAGCACCCCCCGGAGGAGCTTTGGGAGCGTGGGGAGGGACGGCGCTTCCTGCCCCCGCGGGGAGCCCCTGTCCTGGGGTGGGATCGTTGGGTTTCCCCGGGTTTCTGGGAAGCCGGGGTGAATGGCAGCGGCGGGGCAGGAGGAGTGGAGGGAAGGATAGCCTCCTCTGGGCGGGCGGCTGCTGTGTCAGCACCGAGGGTGGGTTTTGTAAACCTTACCTTTTGATCCTTTTTAAACCCCGTGCGTGACAGAAGACTTCGACTTTCGGTTTAATTAGCGGTTTCTTTTTGAAGGGGAGTATGTTACTACTTCTGCATACTCCTGAGAGTTATTTTAAACTTTAATAACTAGTAATGAATGTTTGGAGGCTATATAAATCCCATTGTAAACACTTTCAGTGAGGCGTCTTGTGGGTATGATGGTGTAGTATCGGTATCTTTATATTTCTAGAGGAATAAATAAGACATAAGTGTGTCACTTAGCTGATTTCCTTAAAAGTACTAGAATGAATCTTTACACTTAGCTTGACAGTAGGTTGTCCTGTAGTATATTTAAAGTCTTTAATAGTATTTAAACACTTTAAGTCTGCTCTCCATGATTCTTTGTTCTCACTTGTAGTCCTTCAGTAGGCTCTTTACCATGTGTTAGAGGTTTTCATGGATAGTCTTATAATAGTTCTTTATCTGAGGTTTCTGGGACTTCGGGGGAACAAAGACTTTGTCAGAAATACACAGGAAGATGTGGAAACGCACAGAAATGGTGCAGGTAACGAGTAGGGTTTGATACATTTGTTTTGCTTGGGTGAAATACTCAGAGTTGGTTGGTACTTTAAAGTGTAAATGTTGAAAGCATTCAAGTTTTGACCTGTTGAGACAACAGTATGGTGAGCTGACATATTTTGTTGTCAAAATGTTTGTGCTGCAAGATGGAAA
The DNA here is from genome assembly GCA_008711295.1 of Anarhynchus alexandrinus. NCBI lineage: Eukaryota > Metazoa > Chordata > Aves > Charadriiformes > Charadriidae > Anarhynchus > Anarhynchus alexandrinus. The sequence goes on along the minus strand of VUYV01000856.1, from coordinate 31,517 downwards.
GGCAGGTGGAGGTGGTGGTCCATGCAGTTGTTTGCATTGATGTTGCTAGCATAGCAGCCCCTTCGCAGCCTGGCAGAACATTCTTTTTATAGCATTGACACTGATGAAGGATGGGACATTGGTAACTGCAGGTGTTCAGGCAAAGATAAGCGCTAATACATCAGTCACTGTATTAATATAACCCCCAGCACATTGCTCCATTTCTCTTGCTCCCAGTGATATATTAGAATGATGTGGTAAGAAAACTGAACCAGTGGGATTGTAAATCCTCATCAGAATGCCACTGCTGTTAATAATTTTATTCAGTTTACGCATTTCGGGCTTTTTTTCATTTTTGAGGTGGGAGTTAATTTGACTTTTGAGGTTGGTGCTTTCGTAAAGAATTTTTTTCTTTTTTTTTTCTTTCTCTTATTGTGAACAGGTCAGGAAAGACTGGAAGAAAGCATTTTCCTTCAGGTTATTTGGTACAAGGTTGACTATGCCTAGACTTGTTGCAGTCATGCTTTTAATTGCTTTTCAAAATTGTATAGCCTAATATTTGTTATTAGGAAGAGATGGATTCTCCTTGTACCTCTGTTTTTTCTCAATGTCTCCATCACAGTATTTTATGCATGTCATGGTAGATTTTCCCCTCTGCTCTTGCACTTCTGCTTTTTCATCTTAACAATAGAGGACTATGTCTACTTGGTGTTTTCTGCCTGTCCCAAGTATGGGGGGAGGAGGAGAAAGTTACTTTTTTTATCAGCTTTATCTGTCTTGCCTCCTGTCTAGGTAAGAGATATTAGAATATCTTTGAAGCACTATCAAATACACATTCTAATTGTTGAAAGCAAAAGCAGTGTTTTCTATCATTCTTTATGTCCTCAAAGCAGCAACTGTTGCAAAATAGGCCATAATATTTCTAATAAGTTACAGTTCTCTAGGTCTTACTTATACAAAAGCATCTAAGCTTTCTTTGAGAGCTTTCTAAAGCAAAGGAGAGACAGAACTGGCCCACGCTTGTCAGTCTCTGCTGTTTGTCAAAGTAACAGTATAAAACCAGATATATTCCAGCAGCATCAGAGATACTGCAGCTGCCTGCCTCTGTATTTACAGCACAGCATTGGTTTTATGCATTGTTCACATACAGCAAGATGTAGCCATCTGTATGTTTTTGAAACAAAAAAGTAGATTCTGCAGAAGGCTGATAGCACACACTGCAAAAGTATGGATCCTGGAGAAGTAGATATTTCTAGCTGTGGTGAAAATTGATGTTGCAAATAAATGTAAACAGACAAGAGCTGTATACAAAATATTGCAGAATACTGGAGTGCTTTTGCAAATGTATCAGCTTTTTATTAGCATATATAGTTAGAAAGCAAAAAAGAACAAAATGATTGATAAAGAAAACCCAGTTGTACAAAACCCCCTAAAGTTTAAGTGAACTGTGTAATCTGCTTGATGAAGAAACTCTTTTTATATTACATCAGTTATACTAGCATAGAGCAAGACACGGTGCTGCGATAATCGGAGCAAAGCCATTCTTGGCACCTGGCCACAGTGGAGCAGCTCGCGCTGTGTTAATAGTATGGCTTCTGTGTACGCTGGAGTGTCTTTATTTGAGAAAATAAAGACCTTGCTTTAGGGAAAACAGTCACCTCTGATCAAAAATAGGAAGAGGTTGTTTAAATTAATATAGCAAGTGATTATATATCCTGGTATTAAAGAAATATCGACAACTACCTTTGCTGTATATACTAATAGAAAATAGTCAATGTGAGTGATGATGGTGTTGGGTGTGAAACAAAAATAGATATTTTTTTTCAATCTTTGTTTTAGAACAACTTTGTACTGAGAGGATGGATGAATCTGAACTCAGCATAGTAAACTTGAAGTTTGATCTCTTGAATCCTTTTTAATGGAATCTTCTCATATTGATCCTAAGAGTTTGGTTGTTATTAAAGATGTGTTAAGTCACGTAATTTAAGAAATTATTTTTTTTTTCTATAGAAACAGATGAAATGTGCTCAAGATGCTGGGAAATGCATTTTCTTCCCTTTAAACAGTTTTTTTCTTCTGTTACTTTCAAATACATGCTTACTTTATGTCATTGGTCCCTGCTAAAATCTGTCTGTTTAGTCTTCTATATAAAATTAGTTTCCTCCTACTTTTTTTTCCTTACCAGCATTTTGAGGAATGAACTGGATGATTGATTCTATCTGATTCATTTTCTTCATTTCATTCCTCTAAATGCTAAGTATTCTTACTTCTGAGGTTTTTCTTCCACCTTCATACTTACTTCTTGTCTGCTGTAATTGTGTATTTTTTTTTCCCCTTCAGTCTGTTGACTTTTGTGGTACTTTATCTCTACCTTTTTTTCCCCGCTTGTGTTTTTGTCTTGTCAAAGACAAAAAAGACAGGTGGTAATTCTTGCTGGTTTCAGTGAGGTCCATCAATAGTGATTAAAAATGGGAATGTTTTTATCAGTCTTGGTGGCTGATAACATAACCAAGTGTGTACATGAATGTTGGTGCCTACTGCCAGTGATGTGTGTGGAGGTGGCTTGACTGACAGAGCAGCATGATGTGAAAGCTTCCACCTAGCTTCAGTGGCACTTATCTCAAATGTGTTGCTTTTTGGACATTGTGTTCAGTTAACAATTTCAGTAACTGCAGACAGTAGGGTGTGGACACTACTGTATTTGTCAAAATGCAAAAAAAAAAACCACTTGAAAACCTTATCTGAATCCAGCTTCTGGTACTTGCTGTTGGTCTAAAAGCTGTGTGAGGCTTGCCATCGGGTACCAAAGTCTATGTGCATGTGTGAGGTGGGTGGGCTGTGGACGAGCAGGGGTGGGAGAAGGCTCAGGCACTCACCGGCCGTGAGCGTGAGCGGGTATGGACAGAAGGTCCGCCTTGGGGCAAGGGCTGGGCATGGGGGACCAGCGGCAAAGTGTTTTGAGAAAGAGAACATGATGCTGTTCCAGTGTAATGATTTTTGTCTTGCCCCAGCTAATTCTGTCCCTCCTGGTACACATAAAACACAGGAGCATTCAGGTACTATTCTAGATTCAAAGAAGAGAGGATTGTGGAAACAGTGTAAGAGCAGATAGAGCACCCTCCCAGTGATGTAGGATGGAAAGGGCACAGGGTCAGCCTAAGAACAGTTAATGCATGTGTAGTCCCTGGTGCAAATTTTTAAGGCTTTAGCAGAAGTCCCTGAAGTAGAGAACGAAGAAAAGTTGAGGCAGTTAGTGTGAAAGTGCCAGGAAGGTGCTTCTGATGGATATGCCTGACCAACGAATACAGCAATATGAGCAGCAGTTTCAGAATTAGTAACTGCTAAGTGGAGCACACTGGCAAGGGCAGGGACAGCAAACCCTCTAGCTCTTATGCTTACCAAAATCAGGACCAATCAAACTCCATTGTTTTAGTCAGCTTTTGATTTATATTCTGTGGCTACATCAGACTAGTTCTGTGTCTTGGTTATGGAATGTACTTAAGGTCAAGTCTGTTATAAACTGGAACAAAGTTTTAAGAAGATACTCTGGTTCATTTGTACCAAGAGTAGGGTCAAAATCTCTGAACATAAAGGCTTATTACAGTTGAGGAAAGAGCTACTTCATCAGGATTTATTATCTATTACCAAAGGAAAAGCATTTTTTAAATCAAACTTTTCATTAACCTTTCATCACATGCAACCAAGTCTTATTTTTCTCTACTTAATGATATTGACAGTTAAATAAATATGAGTTAAGTGAATATATTAAATATTTTTCTGAGTGTTTTTAAGAAAGCAGTTATAGTAGTTTCCAAAAGCTCTTGCTAACTAATGGAAGAAAAACTGAGACTTGAGATAGTGAGTAAAAGATGATATAAGCAAAACAAAATTCTAGAATGTTTTAGGAAGGTATTGTCACAAGAAGTTTTTTGATATTGTGGATTCAGCGGAGTCGTTCATATTCTTTTTTAATTAAGTGTAGTGAATTACTCTGTATTAATTGAGACTGATCATGGGGGACAGGCGGTCGAAAGATTTAGATTTTACATGTTTGGTTTACTTAAAAGAAAAAAATGTACTTATGAGCATATGTGCAATTTTTGCTAACTTCAGTTTCTTTTTTTGTAGGTAATTGAATGGGTCTTCAGAAGCTGAGTTGCTAAAACTGACAAAAAAGTATGCAAGTGTTCATTGTTTTTCACAAAAATGTATATCTGACTTAGTGCTACCTCTGTTTACAGTTAATAAACCCTTTTGTCATGTTGATTCTTAACATCTGTAAAATCAATATTTTTATATAGCCTCATAAGTCTATTTCCAGTTAAGTGTTTTTATTTTGTGAAAGTAGATAATGTTATGTATTTCTCCTTCTGAATATGTCCTGCTGTTTCTTTTTCTTATTGATTATTTTTAATAGCTAGAACTACCATTGTGAAGGGAAACTTTGAAAAAGATAATTGTAGCAATTTCTTATCTATTTTCAATGATATAATTTGTCACCTTTATAATAGTCAACGGTTTCAGCTCCTCAAGTTTGTGTTGTCTTAAAAAAGCATGACTAGAATGTCTTATAGTCATGGTTTATTTCCACCTGTATTTAGTTACTAATTTTGATTTTGAAAGTCACCTTTCTCTGAAAAGAGGAGTTTTTGTCTTCTGCTGGCTCCCAATTTAAAACAGGAAAAATCTGTACATGAAGAATTCATTTCATTCAAATATTCAAAATGTGGAGACTTGTACTAACTGAATGATGTGTTCTGTTTGAACCTCTTTCCAGATGGTTGAGGTGATGAAATAAATCAAAGTTACTATATTATACAAAAAAGTAGAAAGTCTTCAATCTAATCAATAGGAGTTGACCTTTTTTTTTAAAAAAAACTCCCATATTTTTAGCAAAGTAATATCAAACTTTCTGTAAGGTATATGTGTATGAATTTATATGTACAGCTGGTATTTGTGATATGCATATATTTCAATTGAGCTGTTTATAGTATCTGCAAGTCCTGTAATTATACTGATTATACAGCATGAATTTCCATTTGTTCAGTTGTTCTTGCACATACTGTGAGCTATTTTTACTTGAAGTTCATTAATTAATTTCTATAACTAGATAGACTTACTAAGGGCTAATTAAAAAAAAAAGTGTACATACAGGGCTTGTGCCTGATACGTTATATTGGGAAAAGTCCAGGAACCTTTATTTCTATGCTCACTGTCCTTTTTCTATTCATAATGAATCTGGTTTTAGCTAATTAGATTTTTGTTGTCTTTAGTGGCATATCGAAGAGATGAAATGTGGTCTGAAGGGCGATACGACTATGAAAGAGTTCCGAGAGAACGTCTCCCTCCAAGGATTCATCCTGATGTAAGTGTATAGTATGTTTCTTTAGCTTTATACCATTATATTATACCTTTATACCATGACTTATACCATAAGGGCTGGATTTGTGTACATATTTAAGTTCGTAATATACCCTAAGTTCCATTCTTTTCTCATTCATTTAAGCCAACAATCTAGCAAATGCATCTGCACAGAGATAATAGGATGCCTACAAAATTAAATCTTGTATTTTTTTTTTCCAAATCTATTGAAAGTGTTTTAGAATATTTGCATTTTGATAAATTGATTTTTTTGGTGTAATTCTTTGTGTTATTAAACACAGGATTTTTAATAACTTCTGGAGAACCAAAGGCCATACTATGTTATATTTTTCCCCAGATGTGTTTTTTTTATGTTAATACATTTCTGAAGTGACTTGCGGTGGTAAAATGACTACTTTCAGTATTGTTCTTGTCACTGATGCAGTTTTTTAATATAGAAGGAAATGTTTATAACAGAAGTTGAAAATACGTCTTTGCTAAAGAAATTGTTTTGGAGCCTTGTGAGGGAAATGCTTTCAAGAAGTGCGTTGATGGAAATCTACTTTGTAGACATGGAGATTTCTACTGTATGTTACGCTTGCAAAAACAAACACAGAAGCTATGCTTACTCTGCTGTAGAATAACTTTAGAATGCTTTTAGAAAAACTCTGTGCCAAAGAGTTGGGTAAAATTATTTTTATTTTTTTTTTCTCCTGCGTCTGAAGTCTCTAAAGAAGAAAGCAAACAGGTTGTAGCTTTATCTTTTGAGCTATTACACCTTAAATAGAACTTTAAGAATACTTTTTGATGTTTCTATTTACATGCTGTGCAATGTACATATGGCAAAATAAAATTTCTTGTACCTATGCCTCTTATCTGGCTTTTCTGTTATGTCTTTTAAATGTTGGAATAATAGCGTAGCTGATTTAGCATACTCTCTGGGTTTTCTCTACCATATTTTGAGCTTGCCATTTCGGAAGCGTACCAATGTTGGTATCTTGGTAACTAGTTACATAGTCTTCTCTATTGAGTAGTGTATTAGTGTTTGGCTGCTCTGTGACATTTTTAACTCTTTTTACAGGTAACAACAAAATTTCTGCATTTTCAGCAAAATGGAAATCAGATAAGTTTACACAGGGTATTTAGCCAGCTGCTTCTCCAAAATATTTATCAGCAATAGGACATGAGGAAAGGCAGAATGTATTTTCACAGATTTTTAATTTTTTTAATCAAGTTTGACTTGATTAACACATTGCTAATTTAATTTAACCATTGCAACAGTGACATTACTAAATTCTTTTAGTCTTTCAAGCTGTCCAGGGAACAATGCATGGCATATGCATTATGAAAATTTACAATTTAAAAGATGTGATGCACTCTTTTTGATGCAAGAATTAAGTAGATAGTTCAATGCTAGCTTTATATTACATGTATTTGGAACTGGGGATGAAGGGACTAGCAGAATACACTCATTTATCACAATCAGTACGATCCATCTGCACTAAAACACCCCTAGTAGTTGGGCAAACCAAGATCTGGTGTGTCTCTGCCTTATTGAAAGATGGATACGAAGCTCCTTCTCCTACAGCTCTGCTGATTCAATATAGTTGGCAGGCAGTTTCTGTCCTTTTAAGTTTGTGTCATTGTGTCTGTGTCTACCTATAGACTTAATTTTGACTAGACAAGTAAAATGGAATTAATTTATTCAATCAATGAACATGCCTAACATTTGCTGATAGGTTAATAACATTGGAACTGACACGTGCCAATGATACAGAATGAAGTAGCTCTTGTTTGAGATAGCAAGAAATTTGTCCTATGCTAAACCAGGTGCTAATTATTTATTGAGTAGAAACACATGCTTTCAGATCCTGGTACACAACATAAAGGTGCAAGCAGGTGGCACAATTGACTCTAAGTGGGTACACCTTGAGCTTTCATGTAACTGTCCTTAAAATGCTCAGTATAGTTACGTGATGGGGACTTCTGGGTGAGGTTAAAGCACAGAAGCAGTTTTGTTTTAGATTCAGAACAGATCTTCTTTGTAAGACACCAGACTTAAAAAAAAAACACCCCAACTTGTGGAGGATGTTCAGTGAAGTGAAGGTAGATCAAGCATTGTGGCTGTGTATGAACGTATATGTAGCCTGTACTTTGCATCAGTATGGCTGTAGGCTGGCTTTGGATTGCCCTCTAGTGAATTTGTTGGGTGGTCTCTGAAATCAGAACTAACTTTTTTTTGCATGGTAATATTTAACAGTTTGTGAATGTGATGTATTTTTCTATAAAAGCTATCGGTGTATTAGACTGTGACTTCTACTACTATTAAAAAAACTAGTTTGAGTACCTTTCCCCCCACCTCCAAATTGCACATGCTGACTCAAGTTTCTGCATTTATAGCTTGTGTTTTTAAGGCCCATAGAAAAAATACCGTGCTAAAGGAAGAAGACTTAAAATACAAGATCTTGCATTCATGTTTTCCTTTGCTTTTTATTTGGCTTATATAATGCTTGGTTCTAGAAAATTGAAAATGTATCTTTTGCAACTGTGCAATTTGCACTTAATAAACAAAGGATTTCCTTAATTGGTAAATGTTGTATGAAGTTTTATTTGAAGGAAATACGATCAAGTAATTTTGCATTCTCGCAAAATGCTATCTGAAACTTGTATTAAAAGAAAAAGAGAGTGTTAAAACTGTCACCTGAATCCTCAGATCACCTACTGCAGTGTATTGAGAAGGTGTTTATCTATTCAGATTATGAAGCAAAGACCGTCTTCGCTATAATCTCCATAGTGTGGAGGATGTTATTGACATTAAGAAAATTGTTAGTATTTTCAAATGGGCTTTTTGTTTTACAGGCTTATAGATGTAACTTTCTTTATTGAATTCCTAAGTTTATGTACAAGTCTCTTGAGAAATATATGTAGCTAATGCTTAAAAAAAGAAAGTAGCTGATGCTTTGAAAGTAGCTAGTGCTACTGCTTTAAACTTTCAAAAGAGACTTAAACCATGTTGAAAATTTTCTCCTAATATTCTCCATTGTAATGCCTAAGGATTGCATCTGAATTGTGTCCAATTAGATTTATTAAGTTATTACACCATCAGATTGGCATGATTTTTAATATTTGTTGTTCCCATGTGCTATTTCAGCTTTAAGATTATTCAGCTTTGAGCAGCCTGGTCTAGTGGGAGGTGTCCCTGCCCATGGTAGGGGTGTTGGAACAAGATGATCTTTAAAGTCCCTTCCAACCTAAACCATTCTATGATTATTATAGTCCCGTATTTAGAAATAACTTAGTGGGTATTTTTACTTTTGTGTATTCACTACAGATTTCCAGCTGTTAAAAGTGATATGATTTTGTTTTTTTGGTGGTTTAGGATGATTACCATAGAGTAGTAAACATTGTGCCCAAGAAACCACCACTGCTCGAAAGACCTGGGGATGGGAATTACAGTCGGTATGATGATTACAGTCACACTGAGTACAGAGACTATGAAGAGGGTCGCAGTTTTGCCCATGAACGAAGAAGTGGCCCTCCACACCGAGGTGTACGTAAGGTGATTCTTCTCACATTTTTATGATGTTTATCTTCTTATTAATGCTTGAATATAGAATAATTGAAGTATTAGTTCAGACAGAACATTGCTGTTACTGCTGTTCTCATAAACTGAAATAGAAAGAATAGAAAAAGCATCTAGGTTTTCATACTTGCTGCTTTTTTGCAGTTACTGTGCTTCTAAGACTTGTGATTATATGGTAATGCCTGTTTGCTTCTTATGGTTCCTAGCTACCCTATTGACTTAGAAAAGGGCCCTTGTCTAGCTCTGTGGAAAGCTGAGAGTCTGAACTTGGAAAACAAAAGTGGCCAGGAGTCCTCTGTATGAATAGAAGAATGATTGCAAAATCTTTCTGTTTAACAAGTCCTTGCACACACAGCTTGTTGAACGTTGTCTACCTGTCCTTCTAATTCACACAGTTCTTTGCTTATTTAAATTCTGTCATGATGTTGAATGCATTTTTTGTTCTCCAGTAGCTACACGTAAGTACAAAATTTATGCTCCCTTTGAAAGGTCATTACTGCCGCCTCCTCCAACCCAGCTGTTTAAAATTCTGTAGTTTCAAGCTAGTGATGATAATTTACATTTCAGCGAGGAAAATTTTCTTTTTTTAAAGTCAGGGTTGGAAATTTTTGTAGATTTTGTATTTTGTACAGCATTTCAAAGATGCTCTCTTTAGTATTAATAGAGGAAGAAAATAAGAGGAATGGGGTAGAGTGAATAGACAGAGAGGAACTTTGCTGTGAATGTTTAATAGTTTATTTTAGCTCATTAAATGTTTTGCTTTTGCAGTAAACAAGTACCATTTGGCAGCATCACACCTGATGTTGAGATACATGTCACGCAATTGTTTTGCATGTATGTTTTGCAGGATGAATCAGGATACAGATGGCCAAGGGATGATCATCCTATAAGTCGGCAGCCTGAGTACAGGTATTTTATAAGAATTTAGAGTAGTGCCATGCATAGGGTGAGACTCTTTAGGGCTTTTCTCTTTCTTATCAAAACAGTTTGTAGAGCAGAGCAATGAAATGACAGGGGTGTGTGAAAGGACATCTATTGAAGTAAAAGACGATAGTGCAAAAGTGGTTTCTGGTTGTATTGTTTGAAATACAAATTAAATAAATGGTACGACATGAAATTCTCTATTTAGTAAGAATAGGAGGCATAATAGCATCTTTAGGATGTTAGCCTGGGACTAAATAATTTAGTGCTTCTCCCTGATCGATCACACTTTTTGCGCAGCTTTAGAGAATTTTTTGGTCTAACACTGTAGTCACAGGAGCAAATACTTTGGGGCCACAATACAGTGGAAAGACAACTGTGCCATTTTAAAGGCTGCTGTGGTGGATAATGGGATTGTGAAGTTCACTGTAGCCTCTGACCTCCCTGTTTTCTCAGCTGGACTGATGAATTGGTATTTCCATCATATGTTATTCATTTTTATGAGTGCTTTTTAGTCTGTACCTCAAATTCCCATCTATGAAATGTGAGGAATAATATTAAACAGTACGGCTGTAACATACATATGCTTGCAATGATGTTTGATATGGGATTATTTGATATGATAAATAAAGTTCACAGGATAGCGTTACACTCAAAATTTTTGGACAAGGATGAAACTCACCTTAAATATTCAGACACGAATTAATTGTTAGTATAATTGAAATATTAACAGTCTAATCTAAGAATGTAATCTCATGGCTGTACTTTTATATGCCACATTCTGTGTTGTCACTGCTCAAGGTGTCTGCTTTTATACTAGGCTTGTGTTTCTGTACACTGCGTCATCGTGTTAGTCAAAAATACCTCGTTCTGCATAGAATAACTCCCTGTTACTGCTATCTATGTAAAACTAAGATTGTACCATACAAAGATCAACAAAAGTAAACCAAGTTAGCTACAGACACCTGGTCAGTTACAAAAAATGCTGTTAGAACTGTACCAAGTTAAAAAAAGAAACTTCGGGCAGGTCAAGAAAATCTCAGAGCAAGCCTGACAAGCTTGCTCAAAGCCTCAGTCTTGAGGCCTTGCAAACTCAATATGAAGCTGTTAGTAGCAATGGCAATACAGTGCTACAGGGCTGCACGGTTGCAGTAGATATCTATTACTTTGAATGTGATGATTTAGACATAACATAACTAGGTTATTACATAACTTCACTATAAAAAAAATCCTTTGTGTACCGTAATGGTCTGTGTGCGCTAGACTTCTCTCAAAATTGCATTCTTGGGGCTAGAAGCTACAGTGAAGAGTTTTGGAAAGTAGTAAGTGTTTTATAGAAACTTGTGTAAAAAATCTTGCATCTTTTCCTGCCACTTTGGAAGAATTAGAGTTGATTAAAGCTGAAAAAAAAAAAAGACTGAGTTAGTGCCAGGCAGTTTGTTTTACACAGAACAAGAGTGGCACCCAGTGGTCAAAAAATTGTCTTAAATGCATCCTGTTTTCTTCCATTTAAACTGTGAGATTAAAATGTCAGCTTGGTTTGTTGAAGGCTTTAAAAATGGATTGCGTGGTAGGTGATAGTCACATCTGAGTCCTTATTATGTATTTCGGAGTATGCAACTGTTACACAACTACGATAACACTGTGGAAGAAATTCATAAAGATTCTTGGTTCAGTTGAGGGTATTTGTGAATATCAGAGAATGTATTTGTGATNCATAAAGATTCTTGGTTCAGTTGAGGGTATGAGAATGTATTTGTGACTGAATGAAGCCCTACTTATTTATTATATAAATATGTGTCAGCGTGTCAGAAGTCTGGTTGTACGAAAGAGCACAGGAATAGTAAATAACCTTGGATGTAAAATCCTGTGATCAGTCTGCTAAACACTTGTAGCATTGCATGCCTGGTCATAAACTTAATTATTTTTTTGCATATTGCTCAATATCGAGCTATGTAGTGGATCTCAACAGAGGAAATCAAAGTACAGTACTTGGTATATGTTGTCTCTTGTGGTGAGAATGCCAGTTACTTTCCATTTCAAAGACATTTGCACTAAAAACGTGAGATTAAAAAATTACTGTATGCGAAAATGCTTTCTCTGACGTGGTGAAAGTTATTTTGGGCAAGCTCTTCTGGAGCACATAAAATTTGTTTTTTCTTTGAGGTAGTAGAAGGAGATTTAAGATTACTTTATCCAGAAGTGCTTTTTAAAAAATTGCATGGAACATAGCTAAAACATAGTACAAAGTTAGATTTGTGAAGCTAAAGACACTCGGGAGACTTGTAAAGCTAATGGGCTTTTGTAGTCAGTATAGTGACTATAAATTCTAAAAAGAATGGCTCTTTTATTGACATAAATAATCCATTTTCTTGAGTATTTTTAGAAACTCATTGAGCAGCTGAAAATATGCTGTAAGAAGTTGTTGTCAATATTGTTTAACACTTCCTCTTAAGCATTAATCATTCACATTTTCCTGCTTTGATTTTTGGCAACTTAACTCTGAAAAAGTAGTTCCTGCTCTCTTACTCTTTCCATTTTTGTTCCCCCTATCTTTCTTTGGAGTGCTGAAAAACATTACTTGAGATTCTCCCAAGGTAAAAGAAGCTGCTTATCTTCTGCAGGCTGAGAGAGTTGGGGTTGTTCAGCCTGGAGAAGGGAAGGCTCCAGGGAGACCTTGTAGCAACTTTCCAGTATCTGAAGGGTGCCTACAAGGGAGCTGGGGAGGGACTTTTGACAAGGGCACGTAGTGATAGGACAAGGAGTAATGGCTTCAAACTGGAAGAAGGTAGATTTAGATTAGATATTAGGAAGAAATTTTTCACTATAAGGGTGGTGAGGCACTGGAACAGGTTGCACATGGAAGTTGTGGATGCCCCATCCCTGGAGGTGTTCAGGGCCAGGCTGGATGGGGCTTTGGGCAACCTGGTCTAGTGGGAGGTGTCCCTGCCCATGGCAGGGGGGTTGGAACTAGATGATCTTCAAGGTCCCTTCCAACCCAAACCATTCTATGATTCTATGAATATCAAAAATCCTTAAATGATGCAGATTTTTGGGGGGTGAAAGTTTCCTATGTTGAAGAAACCATCTGTTAAGGTTTTTTTTGAGTGTGGTTTTTTTTTTGTTGTTGCTGTTGTTTCTTTTGTGGATTTTTTTAAGCTTCTTGCCTTTTCCTTAAAAATAGAAAGTTCATGCTTACTTAGCAGTTGCATAGCTGTGGCCTGAGCTGTGATGTGTTTGCTGACCAGCAGCAATTCTCCATGTGTTGCAAGAGGATTGTTGAGGTTCTAACATGTGGCTTAGCTGTCTTTTTTCTTGCCTTCTTTTTTCTTATGGAGTTATGCTACAGTTTCCAAGCAGCTGTCATTTGCCAGTAGGTCTACCATTGAGCGGAGCATTACTGATTCTACTGCTCTTTCCTGGACCACTCAAGAATTGAGAGTTGTTAGCCCTGCTTTATACTATGCTCAGTGAACAGCTCTCATCCTGACTATGACTTCCTTATAGTAATGTCATTTTTTATATATAAAAAATAAAGTAATTCAGAGGATGTGCTGTGCATAGACTTCAAAATTAGTTCCTAGCACTTTTTCTTTTGTTCTGACCTAAAGGATTCTTGCTGGATTTCTGAACTCCAGGAACTGATCTGAATTGTGTAACATTACAGTCATTGCTTGGTTTGAAGTGCCTCTTGGTTCAAGCCTGGTTGGTATGTATAAAGAATTGTACATCAAAGCAGAATCTCTTAGTTTGGAGAACAGAGAATTTTCTGCACACATGATGACAGTTTTAATGTCTTGGTCGCTGATGCTATGAGAATTGTGAAACTTGGAAATTATGAGAGGAGTAGAGATCAAATAACACGAGTTCTTTGTACGTTTATCTCTTAGTGATGTTGATAATTTCTGGGGCTGTATTATTACTTGTCTTTAGTGATATATCAAACTCATTTAATCAAAGCACTTGAATTGTTTTATGCATGTCAGATTTTTTTGAAAAGTTGCAGGGGACTATGTTGAAGAACTCTAATTTTACAGTACTTCTGTATGGGCGTCATAGCAATGGATTTTGCATACAAGTTCATTTTTATGAAGTCAGATGAACTTTTCAGTGTGAAAAGCTTTAGAAGATTGTTAGCTGCTGTTCACTTTAGTCATGCCAAATTTTAATCCTTTTGAGTGCACAGAGCATTACTTCATTCTTTTTTTTTTCAGCCAAATTGAGTTCATAAGATGTGAAATATGTGAAACTTGGCAACTTAAGATGGGTAAGGCTCATCTTCAAAGAGAAATTACAAAATGACGCACTTGTAAATCCCAGCTATACATGCATTAAATTTGATCCTTAAAATTATCCAATGTCCATGTATTTGCAAAATAAGAATTGCCGTATTTGTAGATGAAGTACTCTGCATCAGTAGTAAAGTTGGTTCATATAATATAGACTCCTGAGAAGTGGCTCACATAGGACATTTTTAATATCTCCTCTCAAGTTGTTGATGTGAATAAGTTTTCCTTTGTTACTGAAGGAAACTTGTTGCTACTATGTGTATTCTTTTGTTTATTGATTGTTGTG